>CAUHTR010000508.1:34011-125918 GCA_959609185.1 Schmidtea polychroa | reverse complement strand
NAAAAAATAAATCTCAAATATTAACTTTTCGTCAACGTTCACCAATATCGACGTCAAAATTTGTGTTCATTAAAATAAAATACTATAGACGTTCTCTATTTTCAAATTTATGGCAATTAACATTAGTGGAAAATAAAATTGTGCAAATTCCATCTATTAACTCGCAGTATGGAAATCGAAACAAATCAAATCAGTCCAATCGAACCCCTAGCTCTGCCAACGTAATCATCTTCTCTAGCATCAATGAGTCAATGACTAATAACGAAACCATATCGTCATTAAAAACTGACAGTGAAATTGTGTGTGTCACATTATTAATAACTACTCTCATTATAACAATCTCTCTCATTATTCTCATTATCATTGTGCTAATTGAATTTCGAACAATACCCAAACCTTCTACGAATCGATCCGAGATTGCGAGACCTTGGATCGCTTATGAAGAAACATTTGTGTAGTAAGACATAAATACTTTGCATGCAAAATTGATAAAGTAGTAGTAGCAATATAGTACAAATATTTTATGGATATTATTAATATTTTATTTCATTATGGATATGATCAATAATTCATTTTATTTTACTTGTGAATCTGCACTTTTCAATGTCAACGGAAAGAATCAATTTGATTGGTTAGCGCTGTGTTAAGGGGGAGAGAAAAACGGGGTTAAGGGAATTTTCATAAGGGTATTAAAAGAGGGTAAAATCCATTAAACTCCATTAATTTTGAAAAAAAAATATCAACAAATTAACTAAACGGTAATTATTATTATTTATTTATATAACTAGTCGGTGGGACGGTATCCTTTGGGTACCCCATCTCAACCCTAGTGTTAAAATTAAATTAACTTCAAATTTTAATTATATAACTATTGTAGAAAAAAAAATGGAACAAATACAATTGGCAAGGTCGACCTACGACAGCTACATCAAAATGAAGAACAATCATGCCGGACAAAAAGTATACCGGATCAACGACAATCTCCAAATCCCAAATTATTTAAGAATTGATGACCGAAAAATGAAGATCCAAATGTTTACGATCATGAGGATGTCAAAATTGCGATTAGCAGAAGAAGTCGAGATGTCAAGGAAAGAAGAATATCATCTACATGTGATCAAGGGTACCGTTGAGGTACTGACGAATGACAACAAAGTGTGTTGGGAACTAAAAAAATTTACGTCGTGGAAGCTGCAGAGAGACTTCATGTGGAGAACGTTACGAGCAGCGAATGAAGAAACAACCATGGTAGTGGAAATCAGAATCGAAAATGAAGCGAACGAAGTTCCGCAGATGCAGCCAAGTGCAAGAGAAGATCCAATGTTAATAAAAATTTCGAAAGAAATGTTGAAAAGGAAAATGTCGTTTCTCAGAAAGGAAATGGATTTGGAAGAAATCCGCAACAGAATATTGTTTATTGATGCAGAATATGGCACGTCTGAACAAGGAAAAATGGTCCCTCTAGCACTAGCGATTATGAATTATTATGGAAAAATAATAAAGAATATATACTTGACTCCAAGAGGAAAAATTCGCTATTTTAATTCAAGGATTCACGGAATCACAGAAGTAGCTAGCAGGAATCAATGCGATCAATATGTGGCAACAAAGGACATCCAACAATTGACAGTTGGCAAGATACTAGTGGGCCATGATTTACATGCAGAATTACAATATTTGGGAATATGGATTGAGCAATTATATGGCATTCGTGATTTGGCAGCGGCACCAGCACTCCAAAACAGGGGAGTAACCAGGAAAGGAGAATGGTTCAAATTACAAACCGTAGTGAGAGAAATATGTGGAGAAGAGACACAAATTGGTGTGCATTCGGCTCTAGAGGATGTGAAGAGCATTCGCAAGGTATATCAGAGAGTGGAAAATCAATGGATTGACGATATACCAATGCCCAAAACCTACCATCAAAAAAATATTCGTTGGAGGAATATAAAAAACTTCGAGAGGTACCATCAGCATCAACTGCAATAGCGGACAAAGTGGCACAAATTCTGGTTGACGATGCAATGGAAGCAGAACAAATTGACTTGACAAGCGAGGAGAATGTGGAGATGGAGACGGAAAATCCATTAATTCCATTAAAGTGGGCCACCGAATCGTTTTTGGAAATTTCACAAGAATGTGTTTCAGTAATGATAAGTGTTTCGATGGTAAGAATACACCCAACACTTGAGTATGGTCCAATGCCCGAATGTCGACAAGCGAGAAAAAGGAAAAACACTTCAAATATTGATGTTGGGGAGACTGTAACCATCGATGGGGTAATCTATGAACGGGAAGAAACAATAATACGGTATCGGCATGGAACCAAACAATTGGAAATAAAAATGAACTAAATTAATATGTATATATATATATATAATATTTATAAAAATAAATAATGTTGAACTCGCGTTGTCTCAGTTATTAATTGGTAGCTCATCAGTTAAACCCCATAATAAAAAAAATGTATAAATAATAAATAAAACTTTTAATAACAACATACACATTCCCAATTGTCGGAGTTTGGCTACCCTGGACAACAATTGGAAATGTGTGGTTGTCAGTAGTCATTGATTTTTCCATTGAAATCGTTTATGAATAAATGGAACTATATTGTATCTAAATCTACATTTGTTTATAAGTTTCTCTGTGTATCTCGGTGTCTCTATATCTATATTTATTTATCCAAAACCATTTATTTATATCTAGGCATAAAATTTGAGTATAGACTATTTTGCTTTGATAACTAAATATAATTTTATAAATTGGGCCATGACAATTGAATTTCAAATAGTGTAAAAAAAAAAAAAAAAAAAATCAACAAAATTATATTAACTAATATCTACATACTTCATGGTTTCATATTCGCTTGAATTTCAAATAGTGTAAAAAAATCAACAAAATTATATTAATTAATATCTACATACTTCATGGTTTCATATTCGCTTCGAAATCAACAATATTCATGTTTCGACGCACCCATTTTAAGTTGGAAATAGATTTTCAATTTCCAGTTAATACAGTGACAATTGCGGTAATTAATTTTAAGTATATGTTTCAATTTATTGTATTAAATCATCAAAGAATCTGAAAGTTATTTTACACAATATAATAAATAATCGATATAAGTTTATATTAACAAAAAATTTATCCACCTGCATAAGAGGACGATCTTGAGGTAATAATAAATAATTCTTTGCTTCATCAAATAATCAATATAAGTTTATATTAACAAAAAAAAAAATTTTTATCCACCTGCATAAGAGGACGATCTTGAGGTAATAATAAATAAAGTGTACTTGAAAATTATGATGTGTAAATTTATCAGCAATGGTTAATAAGTCATTACAAGCATGAGTATCAGCAAAGGTTTGGATACCTAAGCAATTAGATGGATCAAGCTGCTGTTTTAAAAATTCACAACAAACATCTTAAATTTCTGATAATTGTAATAAACAAGCAGCTGGTAGTAAACACTGTACATTCCACTCTTCAATAACAATTTGAGATGTATAACAAAATTCTACCAATGCTTCAACAGCACGTTCATCGATATCCCTTAATGTTACCTAATATCGTTTGATAAAGATAAACAAATATTTAATTACTTCATTTTGTAGTGATTCAGATAATTCGCCAGTAAACATAGCTTTAAAATAATGACTACATGCAGATAACACAATTCTATGGACTAAGATTTTTTTTGACCAACAATCAAGGCTACGTCACATAATTCGCCGTGTTTTCTTAGTTGATTAATGGATTCCAAAGTAATTTTTGGGTGCTTCTCAGAGAAGTAGCATAATTTGTTAAACGGATTAGAATTGAATGCACCCCCAGAGCATTGATCTCCGGTAATAATCTTTTTCTCATTTTGTTGCACATCACAATAATTAATAGAAAATGGTTGCATATTTCCTAAATCCAAATAAGTAGGAAAAATAAAATTTCTTACCTAGAAAAACAGCCAATCAGAAACCTAGAAAAACAACCAATCTCCACAGAAAAAAAAATCTCGCAGGCAAATTGAATTTCAAGTAGAATTTCTTTAAATTGTCATCAAATTCAATTTGTGGTGGGAATTGTCATCAAATTCAATTTGTGGTGGGAAGTTTTGACTTCTCTTGTGAGCACTGATATTTGAGAATTATCAGGATGATTGTCATTGCGATGTCTTTGTAGAAGTGTTTCTGCCCTTAATTGCCATTGGGGAGATGGGGGTGACTTTGATTCATCTGAGAATTTAACAAAAATACTAATCTCCCTAAATTAGATTTATTTATAAATCGAATTTCAACAATGAAATTTGTCAGAAATTTTATGTCGTCGCTAAACATAGTCTCTCTGTTAGATGGTGGTTATGATGAAAGCTTTCATTCACCGCTAACGAGTGGAATTCAATTCCCTTTCGTGTTAATTTTGAGAAAATATCTAAAATATTTATATATTGCTTATATATTATTATTATTGGTATTATTATTAGACTTTATTTTATTAATTAATGAATGTCAAATTTAAGATTTAAGTTTTCTTTAGAGTTTTCTTTAGTGAAAATCTCATTGTTATATAATTATATTTATATGTTTATTATTACTATTATTATTATTATTATTATTATTATTATTATTATTATTATTATTATTATTATTATTATTGTTATTATCCTTATTATTGTGATCATTAGGAATTATTATCAGTATTATTATTCAAAAAAAAAATCATAATATAATAATTATATATAATAATTAGGTATAATAATTATTGTTATTATTGTTATTGTTGTTATTGTTATTATTATTATTGTTATTATTATTATTAGTATTATTATTGTTATTATTGTTGTTATTGTTATTATCGTTATTATTGTTATCGGTAGGAATTATTGTTATTATTATCGGTAGTATTACTATCGTCATTATTATTGTTATTAGTATTAACATTATTATTTATATTAAGTAGTGTGAGGATGATGGGGGGAGTCGAATAAGGAAATTTCAAAATAAAATATCTCAGATTTAAAATCATTGGCAAAGGCAATAGCTAAAATAGGTAGATAACAATCCATTTTTATTATTATGATTATTATTGTTATTACTGTATAGTAAATTAGACTTATTATATACATGCAGATTCGAGGTCGAATCTAAATAAAAGGGGGGAGATATGTTGGGGTTCAACAAGAGAGGCACAAAAATGAGGTGAAAATTGATAAAAACACCAAATTCAAAATAAAAATTTAAAGTACAAAATATTAATTAAAAATCAAAATTTTAAAAATGAATATTTTCTGGGGGAAACTGGTATGGGCGGATGCTAAATAATGAGACGAGTTCAGCTATAATAAAATAAAATCAATGGGGGGTCCCTAAAAGGAATAAATTACAAAAAACAAAAATTAATTAAAAATTAATTAACTAATGGAAAACCCGAGCTAATGGGAAACCCGAGCTAATGGAGAACCCGAGCTAATGGGAAACCCGATACAATGGAAAACCCGAGCGAATTGAGAAATTCAATTTCGGGAAGGCAATTAATTTAGCCGGATAAAAAGCGCCGTCAAAGGAAATGAACAAATTTCCTTCAATTAAATTAGACCTCCAAGAGGAAGCCCGGGGGAAATAAAACCAAAAATAATTGGCAAAAATAAAGTCAATTAACAAGCGAGTATAAAAGCAACTGACAAGAAAACAAAATGCCAGTTGGTCGAAGAAAAGAAAACAGAAGTTGACGAGAGTGAAAAGGAAATATTAAAGTTAGTCGAAAGTAAACCATTTAAAAAAATCGAACGTACCAGAAAGGGATATCTCCCGTTGGAAGATCTACCCCTGCGTGAGATTTGTTGGCAATTGAAAAGTGCAGACAAAACCTGATTGTATCAAGTGTGAGTAAACTAATACAAGTGTAAAAGTGTAACTGCATCAGTGTCAATAAAGATTTTGTGTTGGGTTATTTGTTTATTTATTTATTTGGAAAAGAACACAAAGGAGTCAGACCGTAGTACCGACTTGCATTAAAAACCCAACAATACTATAATTGTCTAGCACCCACTGGGGTTCACGGACTGCCGATAGAAGGCCTATGTCGGGTTTCTTTTCGTCCCCGTTGCGACAATTAACGTTATGGGAAAAATCAAAATGCCCAGATATGGATGTACCAGTAAAGATTTATTCGGAAAACATGATCAGAACTTATAGTGTCCTAGTCGATTCTTTCGGAGTAGACTCTGACCCAGCAGAATGAAGCGTTAATTGGGCCTGGCTGGCTTGTCTTATTCTCGCCCGCGCCGTTTTACCCGGCCGGATCTTCTTCCTCGGAATTATTGGTGGGGTGCACTCCTTCGGTTTGTGGAGCAGCTCACTCATGTGTCGGATCTTGGAAATGACCTCTCGATCAAGGTCCTGTTGGTGTACCTTGATCTCCAGCTCCTTCACTCTCAGGCGGAGGGCCCGTAACTCAACCTGATCCTGTGCACTCTGGAGTTGCAGTTGAGTGATCAGCTTCATCCGTTTTTTCATTTCTGCTGGCGGGAACCAGGTACATTCGAAATTCCGGCAATGGGCCTTGACTCGTGCTAGCTTGGCCCGGTATTCCTCTGCCTGTTGTTGCGCCCGCTCTCTATCTGCTCGCATCTCTTCCAGGAGTTTTAGCACTAAAACAAGACAACATTAGTAATTTTCACGTCAGCATCGAGTGTCGAGCATTATTATGAGCATCAATACTAAATGAATGTAATCTCCTCGTCGCAGCTCTCCTCTACGCGCACCTAAACCGAGTTCTATGAATCTTACCACACCTTATGGGGCTGTCAACGTTAAGGAAAATTATAGTCAATAGTAATAATAGTCAACGCTATAGAACATTATCAAAAATCAAGCAATACACGCAATTAAATTAATATTGACAACCAAAACACAAACAAACAATTAAATTAATATGAACTACCAAGACATAACGAGTAATATTTTACCCCTGGATCAAAGACGTCCATCCCATTACATAATATCACACTGTACATTTAATAACAGAGTCATTGCATGATAATTAGTTTTCTATCACAAGTCGTAGTCTTTGGTCACAACGCAGACGTTAGGCGTGTCGCACAACGCTGGCTTTCGGTCCAGTAATCTCCTTGGCTGAGCCGGCGGTTCTTCGTGGGCGTCCGCGTTTTCTTGGCTGGTCCGGTCCTCGTCGAGGACTTCTCTGGCATTCCACCCCACGGCGAAGAGCTGCGGTCCGCTTTGGATGGCATTGGGCTTGAGCGTAACCGTCGATGTCCTCCAGCTCGCCGGCCAGGGTTGCTACTTCGAGCCGGTGCAACCGGTCCACCGCCTCCTTCGCATCGTCGAATGCGTCGCTCAAAGCCAATGAGGTATAATTGATGTACGGCTCCACCTTCGGGATTACTGGGACTACGTTCTGGTAGGTCCAATCATGGATCTTATACCAGATCCATCTAGACCTTAGCCGGGCAATTTCTGCGTCCTCCCTCAATCGGACGGCTTCGTCTGCCTCCTCGCAGGTAATTCCGAGGTTCGAGTCGGTTGACGAGTGACCTTCCTGTACGCTCCTTGGTTCAGTGTTGGACATGACTGTAATGATGAAGAGAAATATTAAAATATTTCATAACTGACTTTCGTTCACCCATTTGGGTTCGTATTAACCAGGGACGTTCAAACGTAATATTATATTCCAACCTCAAATGTAACACACATCAAGCCAACAGACAATGCCTTTTGTGATTAAGATGGGTTTAAGTTGTGAATCAGTTACCCGATTTGACTTTTCAACTGATCTCAAGGGAATTTATTCGATAATTAGAAGTTTAAAAATTTGACCATATATAATTGTTAACTTAACTAAATTCATATATATGTAATTTAAGTACTACTAAGTTCAGATTTAATACGTTAAGAGTTGATAAATTAAAATTAGCAAATGAACTACAAAATTTCTATCCTTAATTTTTTATTCTCAATCTACTGTTGTTTAACTGAGTCAAAAATATTAAATTGTTGATTTAATGTTTAACCATTATTTAAAAATAATTTATTTAAAAATCATTACAAAAGAAAAATTATGCTGCTAGGATCCACCACGGGAGGGATATTACTACGTGCCAATAGTATATTCGGCCCCTAGCAATTCTCATCCGTGGGGGTTGTAAGCAGCTTCATCGTCATTTCAATGGGATGGGTAATTAATCTTCAGATTTCTAATTCGTTTAATTTCAGAAATATATTCTTCGCGAATTCTGACTAATCACAAAATTTGTTTGGACAAATTTTCGAAACTTCGGCTGTCTGATGGGAATCCAGAACTTACTACTTAATTTGTCCGGTATCCAGTTGGAAATTTGCAATTATCTCAATATTTTGGATCTATGTTTGTACATGCAGGGGAAATTTAGGATAATAATTTGAACCCGAGGGGAGTTTTTAGGGAGGCCCTGCTCTCCTCGATAAGACTTGTACAGTGGCTGGACTGAACTTTTCCAATCAGGTTTATAATTTTTGTTAAATATAATGGTTTAGTTTCTGTTGAATTTAATTAACTAGTTAATTTTTATCGTAATAATTATTAAGTAATTCTATCCTCCTTTCATTTGAATTTAAGTATCTAGCGATTTGAATTATAATACATTTTGTTACTTATTATCCCTCGTCCATGATCATGTGGGTACTGTTGGGTTTTTAATGCAAGTCGGTACTACGGTCTGACTCCTTTGTGTTCTTTTCCAAATAAATAAATAAACAAATAACCCAACACAAAATCTTTATTGACACTGATGCAGTTACACTTTTACACTTGTATTAGTTTACTCACACTTGATACAATCAGGTTTTGTCTGCACTTTTCAATTGCCAACAAATCTCACGCAGGGGTAGATCTTCCAACGGGAGATATCCCTTTCTGGTACGTTCGATTTTTTTTTTAAATGGTTTACTTTCGACTAACTTTAATATTTCCTTTTTCACTCTCGTCAACTTCTGTTTTCTTTTCTTCGACCAACTGGCATTTTGTTTTCTTGCCAATTGCTTTTATACTCGTTTGGTAATTGACTTTATTTTTGCCAATTATTTTTGGTTTTATTTCCCCCGGGCTTCCTCTTGGAGGTCTAATTTAATTGAAGGGAATTTGCTCATTTCCTTCGACGGCGCATTTTATCCGGCTAAATTAATTGCCTTCCCGAAATTGAATTTCTCAATTCGCTCGGGTTTTCCATTGTATCGGGTTTCCCATTAGCTCGGGTTTCCCATTAGCTCGGGTTTCCCATTAGCTCGGGTTTCCCATTAGCTCGGGTTTTCCATTAGTTAATTAATTTTTAATTAATTTTTTGTTTTTTGTAATTTATTCCTTTTAGGGACCCCCCATTGATTTTATTTTATTATAGCTGAACTCGTCTCATTATTCAGCATCCGCCCATACCAGTTTCCCCCAGAAAATATTCATTTTTTAAAATTTTTGATTTTTAATTAATATTTTGTACTTTAAATTTTTATTTTGAATTTGGTGTTTTTGTCAATTTTCACCTCATTTTTGTGCCTCTCTTGTTGAACCCCAACATATCTCCCCCCTTTAATTTAGATTCGACCTCGAATCTGTACATTTCTTATGGTTCAAACAACAACAACAATAGTACCAATACTAATAACAATAACAAAATAATAATAATGTTCTTATAGTTGAAATAACCACAGTGATAGCAACAGCACTTACCATTACCATTACCATTATTAAATTATTATAATACCAATAAATTGAGATGAATTTTTAAATGTAAAGGGTGAATGTAAATAAAACATTGAAATAAAAAAAATTTGCTTAGAAATTTTCAAAAATTTTACCTAATAGATTTTTGTTGGATTATTTACAAGACAAAAAAAAATATTAATGTAAAATTTGATAAATTTTCATAAAAAAATATTTGCAATTATCTAAAAAAAATAAATATTTCCCAACAATTAAAACTGTTGAAATAAATTTCATTTTTGTTGATTGAAACATTCTTGTATTTATTGAAATTAGAATTGATGAAATTTCTCTATTAGTCTAAAATTACTTAGTTGAAAGCTCATTGATATTAATCAGTTTAGTTAAATGCCCAGATGGGATGAGGCAAATTCATCTGCTGTGTCAGTGGCAGCATTTCAGTGGACCAATATCGAATTAGATTCCCCGCAGCAGAAAAATTTCTGGACCAGTATCGAATTACTCAATAATTCGATTTATAAATTGACAATCCAATTTAGGGATTCTCAATCTTATCAGAAATATTACTAAGGGAATGGTAGATATTTCTCAATAATTCGATTGTCATGGAATGAAAGGCTAGTGGCATTCATCTACAAATCCCATCAAATTAATTAGTCTTGGAATTTCAATTTGCCTGTGATTGTTCCACGAAAAATAAATTTTCAGATCCCAGCCAATAATTTTGGTGCCTTAAATGGCTTCTGATTGGCTGTTTTTCTAGGTAAGAAATTTTATTTTTTCTACTTATTTGGATTTAGAAAATATTCAACCATTTTCTATTAATTATTGTGACGTGCAACAAAATGAGAAAAAGATTATTACTGGAAATCAATGTTCTGGGGGTGCATTCAATTCTAATACGTTTAACCAATTATGCTACTTCTCTGAGAAGCACCCAAAAATTACTTTGGGATCCATTAATCAACTAAGAAAACATGGCGATTATTGGGAAGTCATTTTTTATTGTACAGTGGGAGGCTTAATTTTTTTGATATCTTGAAGTTTTAAAAGCAAATATTTTCGAAAATGACTTCTGAACTTTAGAAAGCAATTACTTTGAATATTCGAATACCGAAATTTATGATAATTATTTGAATAAATTAATTTCGCTAGAACTTTATCAGAATATTTCTATGATGTTTTCATTTAGATTATATTTCATATTTGGGGTTGGAAAAATTATATTTTTACTGTCAACAAAATGGGTGTATTGTGTTTTTTCTATTAGTAAACAATATTTTCTCTTTAAACTATAAATTTGATTTCAAAATTTAGAAATTTCCTCATTTTATTATCGAATTATTCTCGCAACAATTTGTTAAAACTTATTTTCGAAGCTTTTTATGCGAAAAAATTCATGTTAAATGCTAAAATAAAAGTTTATCAGAAAGTTTGTTTAGAAGACTCCGTGCGGTATCTGCTAACAAATGTCAAATTTTGGATGAACATCAGATTTGTTTTGGAAAATTTTCATCACAAATGTGGAGCCCAATATTTCAGCTACACAATGAAATAATTATTTTTTTTTTTAATTCTAATTAAGTTGCCATTTCTTTTTCCAAAAATTTTTTAGTTGGTACTGTTAGCACTGAATTACTGATAAAATCTGATGATCGATGTAGAGACTTAGTTGATGAAATACAGAATTATTTATTATTACCTCAAGATCGTCCTCTTATGCAGGTGGATAAATTTTTTGTTAATATAAACTTATATCGATTATTTATTATATTGTGTAAAATAACTTTCAGATTCTTTGATGATTTAATACAATAAATTGAAACATATACTTAAAATTAATTACCGCAATTGTCACTGTATTAACTGGAAATTGAAAATCTATTTCCAACTTAAAATGGTGCGTCGAAACATGAATATTGTTGATTTCGAAGCGAATATGAAACCATGAAGTATGTAGATATTAATTAATATAATTTTGTTGAGTTTTTACACTATTTGAAATTCAAGCGAATATGAAACCATGAAGTATGTAGATATTAGTTAATATAATTTTGTTGATTTTTTTTTTTTTTTTACTATTTGAAATTCAATTGTCATGGGCCAATTTATAAAATTATATTTAGTTATCAAAGCAAAATAGTCTATACTCAAATTTTATGCCTAGATATAAATAAATGGTTTTGGATAAATAAATATAGATATAGAGACACCGAGATACACAGAGAAACTTATAAACAAATGTAGATTTAGATACAATATAGTTCCATTTATTCATAAACGATTTCAATGGAAAAATCAATGACTACTGACAACCACACATTTCCAATTGTTGTCCAGGGTAGCCAAACTCCGACAATTGGGAATGTGTATGTTGTTATTAAAAGTTTTATTTATTATTTATACATTTTTTTTATTATGGGGTTTAACTGATGAGCTACCAATTAATAACTGAGACAACGCGAGTTCAACATTATTTATTTTTATAAATATTATATATATATATATACATATTAATTTAGTTCATTTTTATTTCCAATTGTTTGGTTCCATGCCGATACCGTATTATTGTTTCTTCCCGTTCATAGATTACCCCATCGATGGTTACAGTCTCCCCAACATCAATATTTGAAGTGTTTTTCCTTTTTCTCGCTTGTCGACATTCGGGCATTGGACCATACTCAAGTGTTGGGTGTATTCTTACCATCGAAACACTTATCATTACTGAAACACATTCTTGTGAAATTTCCAAAAACGATTCGGTGGCCCACTTTAATGGAATTAATGGATTTTCCGTCTCCATCTCCACATTCTCCTCGCTTGTCAAGTCAATTTGTTCTGCTTCCATTGCATCGTCAACCAGAATTTGTGCCACTTTGTCCGCTATTGCAGTTGATGCTGATGGTACCTCTCGAAGTTTTTTATATTCCTCCAACGAATATTTTTTTGATGGTAGGTTTTGGGCATTGGTATATCGTCAATCCATTGATTTTCCACTCTCTGATATACCTTGCGAATGCTCTTCACATCCTCTAGAGCCGAATGCACACCAATTTGTGTCTCTTCTCCACATATTTCTCTCACTACGGTTTGTAATTTGAACCATTCTCCTTTCCTGGTTACTCCCCTGTTTTGGAGTGCTGGTGCCGCTGCCAAATCACGAATGCCATATAATTGCTCAATCCATATTCCCAAATATTGTAATTCTGCATGTAAATCATGGCCCACTAGTATCTTGCCAACTGTCAATTGTTGGATGTCCTTTGTTGCCACATATTGATCGCATTGATTCCTGCTAGCTACTTCTGTGATTCCGTGAATCCTTGAATTAAAATAGCGAATTTTTCCTCTTGGAGTCAAGTATATATTCTTTATTATTTTTCCATAATAATTCATAATCGCTAGTGCTAGAGGGACCATTTTTCCTTGTTCAGACGTGCCATATTCTGCATCAATAAACAATATTCTGTTGCGGATTTCTTCCAAATCCATTTCCTTTCTGAGAAACGACATTTTCCTTTTCAACATTTCTTTCGAAATTTTTATTAACATTGGATCTTCTCTTGCACTTGGCTGCATCTGCGGAACTTCGTTCGCTTCATTTTCGATTCTGATTTCCACTACCATGGTTGTTTCTTCATTCGCTGCTCGTAACGTTCTCCACATGAAGTCTCTCTGCAGCTTCCACGACGTAAATTTTTTTAGTTCCCAACACACTTTGTTGTCATTCGTCAGTACCTCAACGGTACCCTTGATCACATGTAGATGATATTCTTCTTTCCTTGACATCTCGACTTCTTCTGCTAATCGCAATTTTGACATCCTCATGATCGTAAACATTTGGATCTTCATTTTTCGGTCATCAATTCTTAAATAATTTGGGATTTGGAGATTGTCGTTGATCCGGTATACTTTTTGTCCGGCATGATTGTTCTTCATTTTGATGTAGCTGTCGTAGGTCGACCTTGCCAATTGTATTTGTTCCATTTTTTTTTCTACAATAGTTATATAATTAAAATTTGAAGTTAATTTAATTTTAACACTAGGGTTGAGATGGGGTACCCAAAGGATACCGTCCCACCGACTAGTTATATAAATAAATAATAATAATTACCGTTTAGTTAATTTGTTGATATTTTTTTTTCAAAATTAATGGAGTTTAATGGATTTTACCCTCTTTTAATACCCTTATGAAAATTCCCTTAACCCCGTTTTTCTCTCCCCCTTAACACAGCGCTAACCAATCAAATTGATTCTTTCCGTTGACATTGAAAAGTGCAGATTCACAAGTAAAATAAAATGAATTATTGATCATATCCATAATGAAATAAAATATTAATAATATCCATAAAATATTTGTACTATATTGCTACTACTACTTTATCAATTTTGCATGCAAAGTATTTATGTCTTACTACACAAATGTTTCTTCATAAGCGATCCAAGGTCTCGCAATCTCGGATCGATTCGTAGAAGGTTTGGGTATTGTTCGAAATTCAATTAGCACAATGATAATGAGAATAATGAGAGAGATTGTTATAATGAGAGTAGTTATTAATAATGTGACACACACAATTTCACTGTCAGTTTTTAATGACGATATGGTTTCGTTATTAGTCATTGACTCATTGATGCTAGAGAAGATGATTACGTTGGCAGAGCTAGGGGTTCGATTGGACTGATTTGATTTGTTTCGATTTCCATACTGCGAGTTAATAGATGGAATTTGCACAATTTTATTTTCCACTAATGTTAATTGCCATAAATTTGAAAATAGAGAACGTCTATAGTATTTTATTTTAATGAACACAAATTTTGACGTCGATATTGGTGAACGTTGACGAAAAGTTAATATTTGAGATTTATTTTTTTTCATTTAATATCGATTGAATTTTTCCATAATAATATAAAATAGCTTTTTGATTGGGCTCCGCTTGTCGGGTAACGTTCACTAATTGATTGAAAATATGAAAAGTAACCCGATTTGTTTCATTAACTAATCGTATCATATGTTGACTAGAGTGTATCCTGATCCATTGGCTATCAATTTCAGTTCCGTTTTCATATAAAGATTTTTCATAATAATGAATCAGAATATTATAGCTATGATGTAATTTTAAATTTGCATACTTTATAAAGGGTTTTCTGCTATTCAATGTATCTATCGCATAATTTTGAAAAACTGCTTTTACTTGTTGGGATTCCTGGGGTTCCCAATATATGTCAATTCCATTTACCAGTGGTTCAATTGATACTCGATTATGTAATCTCTTTGTCCAAATATTAATGCGTATAAGATTTTGTATTTTTGTATTATTACTTTTCGAATCCAATTGCGTAATTAACCAAGGGTATTCATAATTCATTGTTAATTGTCTAGCCACATAAATATTTTTGGTGCTGTTCAATTTTATTGGGGGTTCAAAATAGTTTATTAGATTATCTATCTCTATTTCTTCTGCTCCTCCAGCATAATAAACCCAAACTATTTGAGTACATGTTGAATAAATATGAACTTTGTCTAATAATACAACTGTATTAGTTGCATATAACGGGAATACTCTCACTGCATTTACTGACATTATATTGATAATCATTACTGTTGTAATCAATAACACTTTATTGATGTAACTCAATGGAGCAGGGTTTTTTGAAAACTTTTGTTTAATTACTGGGTTCCCTGCATCTTTATTTGGTTTTGATCTCAATGGATAACGTGATTCATCTTCTATTATCTTCTTGCATCTATTTACATGAACGATGATTGTCCCAGCCTTTTTATTGTTTTGTGGACGCAATTTTAAGTTAGTCTCTGTCGTATCACACACTAGATATGGTCCTTTAAACGGTCGTTGCAATTTCGTTGACAAGCCTTTTGTTGGTTCTGGTTTGTTTATATACACGAGATCTCCAATTTTAATGTCATGCGCCCGTGCGCGTTTATCATAGCATTCTTTATACGCTTCTTGATGATGCCTTATGTTAAGTCCAGCTTGGATCCATACTGACTGTAGTCTTTCATGCATAGCTATTTTATAATCTGACACATCCATATATTGGGAAATAGGTGACTGAAATTCTAGATCGACTGGCATATTGTTTCGTCGTAGATACATGAGATAAAAGGGTGTTTCTCCAGTGCTTTCATTTACGGCATTCCGGTATGCAAATAGGCATGGTTTAATGAATAAATCCCAATCCTTTTGTTTCCTATTTACATAGGATGATATCATATTAATTAGTGTCCCATTAAATCTTTCAACTAGACCATCTGTTTGTGGATGATATGGTGAGGTACTAAGTTTCAATATACCAAATAAATCTGTAATTGATTTAAATAATTCACTCTGAAAATTTGTTCCTTGATCTGTAAGTAATTTCTTTGGTGCTCCGTATCGAAAAATAATATTCTCCACAAATATTTTCGCAACTGTTTCTGCTTTCTGATTTGGCATTGCATAAGCTTCTGGCCATTTAGTAAGATAATCGCAAAAAACAATAATGTATTTGTTGCCATTTGTTGTTTCCGGCAATGGGCCAACGATGTCCATTGCTGTCATTTCCATTGGCGCCTTTGGCACTGGCATAGGCTTAAGCGGAACTTTTATTTTCCGTCCCGTATTTCGTCTTGTTAGGCATATCTCACACGTATGACACCATTGTCTGACATCTTGTTCCATCGTTTTCCAATAATATTTCTGTTTCAATCTTGATAATGTTTTTCGCGCTGATAAATGCCCTCCTAATGCTCCATCGTGATACAGCAACAGCAATGCTTTTCGATGTTTTGTCGGAACAATAATTAACAAATTTTCATTTTGTACACATTTTAACAAACCATCATGAATAATGTATTTATGGTTTTCTTCGGCAATATGTTTCCAGTCACTCTCCTTTTTGATTGAGACAGCATGTTGACGTAACTGATTTAATTCCTCGTCATTTTCCTGATCATCTTGTAATTTTTCGATATTATTGACCGTTTTAATTGCCAAGAATATTGTATTTTCGCAATTTTTCTCATCTTGATCAACATTATTGTCTACGGGTATTCTCGACATAGCATCCGCATTTGCATTTGACTTTCCTGTACGATACTTTATCTCGAAATCATATTCTTGTAACGCAATTGACCA
Source organism: Schmidtea polychroa (assembly GCA_959609185.1). Lineage (NCBI taxonomy): Eukaryota > Metazoa > Platyhelminthes > Tricladida > Dugesiidae > Schmidtea > Schmidtea polychroa. Next base: position 109,071 of record CAUHTR010000508.1, on the reverse strand, counting down.
CCTAATTAATTTACTGGCCGAATCTCTGTGCTTCATTAGCCATTGTAACGGATTGTGATCTGTAAAGACGACAAATTTTCTGCCCACTAGATATTGTCGAAAAGTAGTTATCCCATATACCAATGCTAACGTTTCCTTTTCGATTGTTGAATAATTCTTTTCATGAGGTTTCAATGATCTGCTGGCATAAGCAATTACATGATCTTTTTCCCCTTCTACTTGCTGTCCTAATACCGCGCCTAATGCGAAATTACTGGCATCTGTCATTAATATAAATGGTTTTTTAAAGTTCGGACATCTTAATATCGGCTGTTTTATTAAGCTTTCTTTGAGTTTATCAAACGCTTCTTGCTGAGCTGTTGTCCATTTAAATTTTGCTTGCTTTTTCAATAACATGTTCAAAGGTTGTGCTACATGTGAGAAACTTTTAATAAACTTTCTGTAATAACTGGCTAATCCCAGAAATTGTCGAACCTGATCTACATCCTTGGGAATAGGATATTTCTCAATTTTTTCTACATTTTCTGGATTTGGTTGCAAACCTCGACGCGAAATGATATGACCCACATAAACGACTTCAGATTTCCCCCATTCACATTTGGAGGGTTTTATTTTTAAGTTTGCTTCTAACAATCGCTTGAATACTGTTTCCACATCCTGCAAATGTTCCTGAAAACTATTCGAAAATATTATAATATCGTCAATATACACTAATGCATGTGGTATATCGCGCAAAACAAAATTCATACCTCTCTGAAATGTAGCAGGTGCTCCTGTTAATCCGAATGGTAACACGTTAAACTCATATAGACCCTTCCCATCTGAAAATGCAGTTTTCCTTCTATCTTCCTCTTTGACTTTAAATTGATTGTATCGTTTATTAAGATCTATTACCGTAAAATATTGCACCTCCCCCATCTGATCGAACATTTCCTGTGGAACAGGAATAGGATATGTATCTTTTCTCGTTACTTGGTTCAATTTTCGATAGTCGACACAAAATCTTAAATCACCGTCCTTCTTTTTAACTACTACTATTGATGATGAGAATGGTGAGGAACTATCTCTTATTATATTGAATTCTTTCATTGCTTTGATTTGCCGATCACTTTCTTCCTGATGTATGTATGGTATTCTATACGGCCGTAATTTTATTGGGGTCTCGTTGAGTAATGGTATTTCATGCTCAATCACCTGAGTGAGTCCCAGATCATACTCATGTTTTGCAAATACATTTCTATATTTCTTTAATAATGCACCGAATTCTTGTTTCTGCAAATCCGTCAAATCTTTGCTTGTGATCTGAGGTTCTTTATAAATTTTTATATTTCTCGGTAACTTCTGAGCTTCCTCTAATTTGATTTTTGTTAATTTTCCCAATTTGGTTTTGGGTTTTATCTCAACGGATCTTGCACTATAATTCGCTATTCTAACTGGTACTGACTTATTTTGGACTTTCACTACTTCATCACACATAGGCACATCGTATTTTTCAACCAGCTTTTGATTTGGCTCAAATATGTACTCCTCATCTGAGACCCTCATAACATCTGCATAGTATATTACTTCGCTTTTTGGTGGTACTTCCAATGTTTGGTTTAGAAATCCCTCTCTTACTTCAGGCACTACTTCACCCATTTGTCCTTTTATTAGTTTTCCAGTTCTCAGATCAAGAGAGATTCCATGTAGTTGCTCCATGACATCCATGCCAATTAGACATTTTACAGGACTTTTTCTCATCACTGATACCCAATGAATTATTTCTTGCTCTCCAATTATCAGTTTAACTTCTAATTTTCCAACAATATTTAGTGCATTATGTGACATTGATTTAATAATGTGATTCGTTGGTTTTATTTTGGCTTTCTCCTGATACGTCAAGAAACTTTCCGCTACTATAGTATGACTTGAGCCTGAGTCTAATAAAGCTTCCACTTTTCTCTTGTTAAACTGTATGTTTATTCGAGGTTGTTTTCCTCCTACTACTGTTGTCATTAGTGCATAGCTGCATGGTAGACCAAGCATATTCTTTCTTTCAATTTCAGCACTCGTTGGTTCAATCTTCTCTAATTCGATTGTGATATTATCTACAGGTTTCATTTCTTTAATTGTTCATTTGGATATATTGATGCTGTTGGTCTAAATGTCGGGGTATACCATCTACTAAGAGTATCAATCCCGCTTAATTTTGGCATTGGTTCAAGCAAGAACCTGGACTCTGGCTCTACTTTACTCTTTATTACACTTTTTCGAAAGCATTTATACTCCGATTCCCCGTTGTTGTTATCATCATTATGATCGTCGTTTTTATCTTCCGACTGACACGTCGATTCCTCACTTTTCCGGCCATTTCTTAATTGTGCCCTTACTCTTGCCATTTCTTTAAATTGATGATCTGTAATAAAGAATCTAGCCAACAATGGAATACAACCAATAACTAATTTCCACGACCATCCCGATATTGCGTATATTCGATGTACTGACAACATTTGCGACACTACCACCTTTGCCGTTATCATAATCACGTAAATTCCAATTAAACCTGCACATGCTTGTCCCAAAAACATGAACTTGCCCCAAATCTTTTCCATCGTTTTATATGTAGCTCGTTTGAAATGATCAGGTGTTAGCAAATTTTCGTAATTTACTGTTCCTTCTCCATTCGGTAATACTGTGTCAATCATTTCTGAAATTATCCGTTCCTTTTGGATGGAAACAACAAATTCCTTTGAGCTTCTTCGACATCTTCGCTTGCATACAAGCCCATTTGTGCCATTTTGTTTAGTGATGTGAAATTTATCAGGTATTCTAAATTTGTTAATTCTAGTTTGTCTGGAGTCTTGACCCCACGATAATCTGGTAAGGCTATCCATGAGTCTGTAGCTAATCGGTATAAAGGGGCTAATAATCGATTGCATTGCAAAAGTTTTGGTTTAGTTTGTTCATCAAGCAAGATTCTAGTTATCGGTTCCATAAATCGTACCTTTCCCCCAAAGCTTACTGGTAATTCATTCGTACATTTTTCGTATTTGGCAATTTTCACTGTGACTTCTTTGCATTTGTAACTGTATAATGCTTCTCCAAATATTCTCGCAAACACTCCATTTTCTGATATTAGCATAGGTGCTACTAAATTTGGATTCGTAATTGCCATCGCCATCCGATTTCGGAGAATCTCTTTATTCAACTTACAATCGTTCAGAATCATTTCTCTATATACATTTTCCATGATGTTTTGACTAAAATGAAACAAATAATCAATTTTATTATTAAAATAATGAGTAAGTTTAATGTCATCTCTGTGAATTTTAATTTTTGCTTCCTCCACAACATTTCTAGACACGTAAACACCTTTATAATTTGCTACATATACCATTCGACCACATTTATTTGTGATTTCCTTTTTTATAAATCGCATTCCATCTGCTGGTAACGTAGACATTAAAACTGTTCCCATTTGCTTTGTCCATACTGGGGTTGATTTAATGGTATTATTTGGTCTATAATTCATATTGAAATTATCTGGTTTATCTCTAAACTGTTCTCCTACTAGCTCTTTAAAGTTCATAGTTTTTAAGTGCGCTAAATTACACTTATTTGTTTCTACATTATAAACAAGAATCGATTCCCCTGTTTGACAATGTGTTTGTTTCATATTACAGAATGGATGCGTTTGTAATTTTCCCGTATCATCATCGAAAGCTCCTTCGAACTCTCTCAACTCCGTGAGATACTCTTCTAGTACCACTGTTTGCTGAATAATTTTACCGTTCATTTTATATGGTTCACCTTCACAGTCGCCATTTGCTTTCATAGCTCCCTTGACAATTATTGTTTCTCGTATTCTATGGTTCAATTTTGCCTTTAAACGAATTTCTGGACTTATTTTTAATTCTCCTGTTTGAAATGCTGCTAGACAGTTTTCTGGAAGCACCTCGACTGGCCTAGGTATCGCATGCATTTTTATGAGTGACGTATGGCTCCATTTACCACAATAAAATACAAATGTTGTATGTTTGACAATACACTCTCTCACTTGAGTTCTTCGCAGATCAGACTCTTGATACACATAATATTCTACGTCATTTTCTATTTTTAAACTGCTCGGATACGCACCTGGGCACTCCGACATATCTACTACCGAATAAACTTTTCCCATTTCCGTTTGGGAACAATCGTACGCAACTAAAGATGATGTCTGTGTAATTATTGCACAAAACGTAATCACCATAAACATCGCCCATGGAAATATCATAGTTTTTCTTAGTTCTGGCTTAACTCTTTCATTTACTCGTCTTTGGGGTGGACTCATTTCTTGCTTCTCATTTTTCTTTTCTGTTAGAGATGAACACAGTGTTTTCCAACCACCTTTTTCGTTTACCCAGCTCATTAAATATTCGTTTACTAGCCGGGCAGCGATGTCTATCAAATTTTCTAACTTGTCTGACCTTGCGAACGTATGCGTTCCAATTTCTAAAACAACATAAGTTAAAGCTATTATTATAACTTCCTTATTAATTTCATTTTTTGCCAAATTTTCAATTACTGATCTCTCGCAAAATGTGTTCTCTTCGCCAAATTTCTGCATCACTTCAGGAAGCCTATTCTTCATCTCTTTAACTATTTCTTTCAGTTCATCATCTACCTCTATTTCTATGTCGAACATTGGATATACTGCTTTAACGAGATGTTTCAACATTTTCTTAGTTTCGTCGACGTCCTGTTCTAGCCTCACTAAATATTTCTTTATTTCATATAAAGTTCTAACTTTCTTATTTTTGATTTCACCATTTATTTCGCCTTCAGGTACAAGTGGCTCCCCTTGTACGTCTGGTTCTGTGGACTGATCTTTGTTATCAGGATCTTTTTGCTCATTATCACTAACGATTTCATCAATTTCTTTATTTCCCTTAACTCTTTCATCTTGTTCCTCTGTGTCAGGCTTGTTAGACTCAATATTTGCTTCTAAACTCACTCCCTTTACTACGACTATATGGTTCACTAAATATCCCACTCGAGCATCTCGGATCAAATATCCGTTTCGATCCAGCTCTTGTGGTACACACCCACAATCATATAGGTATTCATCATCGTCAAGTTCTTCACCTTTGTACATTACTATAATAATTCCATCTTTTCCCAGCGTTTCAGCCGCTCTCTTCCGCAATTTTCGGACCTTTGCACACCAATGCTCGTCTACATATTCCGTTTTGCCATATCCCTCATAATCTAATGCTATCAAAAATGGCTTTAACTCTACTCTTGCCTTTCTGAGCTCCTTACCCAATCTTTGCAATAAACTTCTTAATAACTTGGCATATCTGGTTTTCACATGTAAATATGGTCGTATGACATTCACTAATTTTAGTTTATCGTTTTCCTCCATTTCTAATTTCTCAATAATCTGTAACTTCTCATTGATTTCATCTTCATCTCCAATATATAACGCATCATTTAATTCCTCTAATATCTCCCTTGAATTCCTTTTGTCTATTATTTTACTACTCATTATTTCATCACTAGTAATTACATTTTCCATTTTTAATTCATTTGTACTCCCTGGTATAAATCCACAATCTACCAAAAATTCGTCATTTTCTAACAATCTCTCATTAAATCTCAACTCTATCATGCATCCTTCCTTTTTTTCTTTTAATTTATTCTTTAAATCATTTACACAATCATTTGCCTCATAACGACAACATAATACACTTTTATCAATCTCGTTTACTACTTCCACCAAGATGGAATCTAACCCTGTTTTCTCTCTCAAAGCTTTTCCAAATATTTTCATTAATCCTTTAATTTCTTCTTTATACTTTGGATTCATATTATAGTAGTTAACGCACAAGCTAATTACACTTTTTATCTTTCTCATACTCAAAGATATTTGACTTAATTCTCTCAACGATTTGATCACTTTAGCCGACTCTATTTCATTATTTCCAATTAGTTTTTCGATTCTGGTCATTATCATTGTTGCTTTTTCACTTTCTAAATCATCTTTTATAACTCTCCTTTTCGACTCTTTTTCATTCAATTCCTCTTGCGACTCATACATCATGTGATTATTGTAGTCCTCTTCTGATTCAAACTTTGACATCAATCGATCCAAACGTCGACCCATTTCTCTCACTTCGCTTTCAATTCTTTCATTAAAATTATCTGGCTGAATAAAAGCTACATTATCCATCTGCGGTTTGTCACTCTGAAACCTAATCGATTTCTTTAATATGGGCCTTTGGAATTTATCCATATTTCTTGGACATGATCTAGCCATGTGTCCATAACTTTTGCATGAATGACATTGAATTTGTCCTTGTAGATTTACTTTATCTCTCTGCGGTGATGGTGATGTTGATGTTGATCTTGACCTGGCAAAACAATTTCGTGACACATGCCCTTTTCTTCCGCAATTAAAGCATTGTAAGTTATCATTAGTTCTCTGCTCATTAATGTTCGCTTTAGTGAAACTTTTCGCACCATTTCCTTTTAACCAATCAGGCCACATTTGCCTTGGACTCCGTTGTACATTATTTTTGGACCAGCATTGATTGCTGTCATGTCCCATTCTTTGGCAATTATCACACTGAATCGGAATTGGGATTCTCTGTACTCTATTTTTAAACCAGCATTGGTTAACATGGTGTCCAATCCTTTGACAATGACTACATTGGATAGGACCTTCTTTTCCATCAATTTGGATATCTGTTGATTTGTTCGACTGAAATTTTGATCTAAATTTTGGTGATGGACTACTTGTTTGTTGAAAACGATTGTTTCTAATTGGGGTTACTGATCTTTCGCTTGCGCCTGAGATGACTGCAAACGACTCTGATTTTGACTGTGTGCTTTTTAAATTTAGCTCAATTTTCATTGCCTTTTTGATCAATTCATCAAAGTCATTAAAATCAACATAGCATAAAGCCTTTTTAATTTCTTTCTTTACTCCTGACAAGAATTGATCCTGCAATAATTCTTTTACCTGCTTTGCCATCTCGGCCTGTTCTGGTTTCACTTCGAACGCTTTCTCTGCAAGAGTTGATAAATGATAAGCAAACTCACTTACCGATTCCTCTGGCTTTTGTACGCGGTTATAGAATTTCTGTCGCATTATCCGTTTGATATCCCTCCGATTAATTTCGTAGCTAAAGCGTCTTTCAACTTGGTCCAGTCATTTGCTACTATTCTTTTATCAATTTGTTGCCACGCTTCTCTGGCTGCTCCTTTTAGGTATAGCGGTAATCTTTGCACCATTATCGATTGGCTCCATCCATAGGCCGTCGCATACATATAGTAATCTGCCATAAAATCGACAAATTCCAGCGGATCTCCACCGTACTGATCCACAGGTAGTTTTTGGCAACTCGCATAATCATTGCCTTCCCTGGCATTCCCCACAGAAACTGTGGACACCGGTGTTTCATCATTATTATTTGTATTATTAACTTGTCTTTGGGTACTCATTATATTCTCTACTAGTTTTTGGCTTCTCAATTTATAAAATGATCTGGTTAACACAGGTTTTACTCGTCTAAAATTTAAAGTATTACAATTACAAAATTTACCTTTCGTTTTAATTTTGACTTTTCAACAATCAATCGTTACAAATTTTCCCACTTTGCTTCAATAATAAATTCACCACTTTAATAATTCTCGAATAATGTTCACCACTTTCAAATAAACGTTTCACTTCAATATTTATTTATTTAATTATTATTATCTTTTTCCAAATTTTTTCGATACTTTACTAATCTCAATAAATTTTCACCGACCTTTTTATTCCTCGGTATCACTCAAATATTATCACAATTTCAACAAATCTTCACCGACTTTGATCACGTCGGTATTATTCGATATTATAGTCAAATACTTTCACAATTTCAACAAATCTTCACCGACTTTTGATCACGTCGGGCTCACCAAATATGTTGGGTTTTTAATGCAAGTCGGTACTACGGTCTGACTCCTTTGTGTTCTTTTCCAAATAAATAAATAAACAAATAACCCAACACAAAATCTTTATTGACACTGATGCAGTTACACTTTTACACTTGTATTAGTTTACTCACACTTGATACAATCAGGTTTTGTCTGCACTTTTCAATTGCCAACAAATCTCACGCAGGGGTAGATCTTCCAACGGGAGATATCCCTTTCTGGTACGTTCGATTTTTTTTTTAAATGGTTTACTTTCGACTAACTTTAATATTTCCTTTTTCACTCTCGTCAACTTCTGTTTTCTTTTCTTCGACCAACTGGCATTTTGTTTTCTTGCCAATTGCTTTTATACTCGTTTGGTAATTGACTTTATTTTTGCCAATTATTTTTGGTTTTATTTCCCCCGGGCTTCCTCTTGGAGGTCTAATTTAATTGAAGGGAACTTGCTCATTTCCTTTGACGGCGCATTTTATCCGGCTAAATTAATTGCCTTCCCGAAATTGAATTTCTCAATTCGCTCGGGTTTTCCATTGTATCGGGTTTCCCATTAGCTCGGGTTTCCCATTAGCTCGGGTTTCCCATTAGCTCGGGTTTTCCATTAGTTAATTAATTTTTAATTAATTTTTTGTTTTTTGTAATTTATTCCTTTTAGGGACCCCCCATTGATTTTATTTTATTATAGCTGAACTCGTCTCATTATTCAGCATCCGCCCATACCAGTTTCCCCCAGAAAATATTCATTTTTTAAAATTTTTGATTTTTAATTAATATTTTGTACTTTAAATTTTTATTTTGAATTTGGTGTTTTTATCAATTTTCACCTCATTTTTGTGCCTCTCTTGTTGAACCCCAACAGTACCTATCTTAGCTTGGGCCGTCAAACCTGGGGAGAGGTCCTTTGCCCTTTCCGACATACTGTGGATCTACTTCTGGGACAACAGGGGTTGAATGCGCACGAGTGAGATAAGTTTTCTAGGAAGGTTGGAGTTCCTACTGACATGGTCGATGGCGATTGGCTCGTTTACGAGAGAGTATGTGTCGTCCATTCGGTCAACTAGAGTTGGTTCGATGAGGGTAACCTTGGGTTTGCAGGGTTGTTACTATTAATAGAAGCGGTGTTATTGGTCAAATTTTACTATGAGGAAAAGGAAATCGATAATATCGGTTTTGAACTTTTCTATTAATAGTAACGTTTTAAGAAATCGATAAATTGGTTGGAGTAAGTTATATAGTTAATAAGTAGGGTAGAATGGGATGTTGAATCGATGATGTCATTAAGGGATAAAAATAGGAAGAAATTAATTGAGTTCTCCGTAATATCCTGTGATCCAATTTTCTTTATTAAATAAATTTAATTGTGTTAATTATTCATGAATAAAATCTAAATAGTATTAAATGAGGATTAAATATTAATGTAGATATAATTATAAAGATTAGAGCCTGGGGTCAATCATAAAAATTGTGAAATTATTATGAAATGAATTATGAGTGATTTTTCTGAATATAACCTAAATTAGCATGACTAGGCAGTCATTAACGACGGTATGAACCGGGGGAAGGGGGTCATCGGTGAAAATTATTCAAAAAAAAATTTCTCTTTGACATGAAATACAATATATTTAAAAACCAAGCTAAACTAGAATCTGTGAGTAACTAGTAATGACCACATGGTTTGAGGGGGTCAATTGAGAAAAATTCTCTAAATTTATTTCATAGAAATAATATAAGTTAAATATACTTACAGGATAGTCAAATATTAATTTAAGAAGGTACGGCATGTTATGGCATAAAAATTTCGAAGTTTTTATATAAGCTAGACTTTAATATATACATACACATATACATATAAAAACATAAAAGTTTCATGAAATAATTTAAGAAGTCATTTTATAATTAGTCAAATTAATATAGATATTAATATATAAATTCCTATAACATAATTCTAGATGGTATGGTTTAATAATTAATCTCTATTAACCAAACAATATGGCCACCCGGGTATATATTTATAGAACGTCCTTTGGATGGGGCAGATTCTTTTTAATCAACTAATATATACATTTCTAAAGTAATCAGATGATGTTGATACTAGTATGTATATGTAGAAAATCTTTTACCTAGTACAAGGTTAATAATTAGTATAGACATATAAATTCCTGAAATACATTTTTAAATAATATCGATTTGAAATATGCTAACTACATAATATCAATGTTAATTTATAATTATATGAAGCACAAGTTTGGTTCGTATAGATTTAAAATTATTATCAAATAATATAGGCATCAATAACTTTATAAAATATATTTTCGACAATGTAGCCCAAAAAAGTTGTATTTATTGACCCAATAGTCTAGACATTAATATGTAAAATCGTGGGTAGGTTTAGACTCAATCTTTTCATATTCATTTACAGGTGATTTAAAAGCATAACAGTTTCAGATTCTTCTCCGACATGATCGATAAGGTACTATACAATATGATAGCGATTTTCATTTTAGAAAAATTGAAGAATTTTGTTTTCCAGAGATAAAAGGGCTTTCATGATATGAATATTTTTGTGATGCTACATTGTAGAGACGGGGCTCATTCAAAGTACTTTTAAGGGTATCAATTTCGTCAAAATTAAGGTATCCTAAACTGAATAATTACACTAGATTCGGGTTCTTGATTATTAAATTTCTGATTAAATATAATTACAGGTAATACCAATTAGAGTATATTAATAATATTCGATATCCAAAGTATTAAACATTTGAATAATTTGGTGCAATTAACCGACTACTTGAGAACTTTTGTGATAATTTAAGTCTGGGATATTTCCCTTTTAGGTATTCCTAGTGATATATTTCCTATAGAATAGTTGAGTGTTTATTTTAGATATGTCATTTACCGAAAAGTCAATTAATTAAAATTTTCCTCCTTTCCCGACTCAACTGAATACGGTTCGATAGGCCTTATTGTACTATGTTTCCCGCGATTACTATCCCAAATGTTATTTCGTCCGCATAGTCCCTGTGACTATGCCAACTACCGGGATGGATTTACCCGCCCTACTCCTGGTTAGAAACCATTTGTTCGTGGCGACCTCCGGTTTAAAAAAAAATGAAATTTTTATGCATGTAGGGTCGTAGACCCAAATTTGTGCAGTTAGTTAGAAACAAGGCTGATCAGCGTCGTGAATACAACCCGTTCACGACGACGCTGGTCACTCTTGTTACATAATAGCAAAATTAAATGTACAAAAAGACAAAAATTAATTAATATAATGGACATAATAACACAATGACAATTAAAATAATACAATCAACGGTCCTTACTTTTGGTTTCACTTGAATTTTCTATGAAAATTTTTGGCATACAAAAAGATTAGATTGTGACTAAAATGCGTCGGTATATATACCTATTTTGTACACGTGTATGTATTGATGCATTAAAACAAACTCGAATTCTTTTTATTCCAGAATTTTCTATTTTGTAATTTTGATATTTTTAATGGCGATTTTTGCGTCATAATTTTTATTTTTATTTTTAAATTTTTATTTTCTAAATATTTTTTTGCTAATTTTACCTCCATGATGGATTTGGAACGGTTCCAGAACATTCCATATTACATTTAATTCAATTTTTATTTTAATTGATGTTTTCTGAGTTTCTTTTTAAGAATTTTTTATTTTTCTTACTAATTTATTTATTTTTCTAACTTTTATTGTTCTAGATGGCTTTCATGATGGTCATCGCCATTTTTATGGAATGTTCTGGGGTTTTCTGGAATTTTTTACTGTTTTTACCATCTTTTAAGTTATTCGAGTTTGTTTTTTGTAACTCTATGTTTATTTGGTTATTTTTGAGTTAGATTTTGCATAACTTCTTGCTTTTGTATATCATTTTATTTAATTTCTGTGTTTATATTTTTGTTGGTTTCTCTTTTAATTAATATTGTTTATTTGTTGTATTTTTAATATTTAACTATACTTTTTGCTTTTTGCATGTTATGTGCCTACGCATTCCAGTCACAACTCAGGATTTTGGGTCTAGAGGTCAGTTCTAGCCTGACAATATTGAGGTCAAGCGTAAACAGTAGAGCGTACCTACGGTTATGAAAAGCGTGAAAAGTTAAAACAAAATTATTTTAGAAGTTTGACTTTATTGCCTTAACATCTTTACAATTGTGAAACACTGATTGACCTAATCCATTCTTTAAAACTCAGCTACTTAAAAATGCTAATATAATCTGTTGTAGAAAAGTTTCCTATCGCTGATATTTGATATTGCAATAATTATGAGAAATTTCAATTTTTAAGAATGTTTTCTAATAATTAAGCAATATTTTAACTGTTAATATATTTTATATTTCTGAGAAGCAAAAGATTAACAAATTAATTATATCTCAAACTTACAATATTAAAAACAAGTACAAAAAATAAAAAATACTTTCACTGTACTGAAGTAGTTTAAATTACTTAATTTAATTTTTATAATGTTGTTTTTTTTAAGACGACAGTTAAAATATTAAACAAAAATGTCAGTTAAATTATTTATAAATTTAATAAATTTCCAAAAGAGTTGTATTAATTTATTTATAGTTATATTATCATTTTAGAATGCATAATGGATCATGATATTTTTTCATGTAATGTGACTTCCAGCTTTTTGGATGATTTATCTGAAATTTCACAAGAACCTTTAAATATTTGTAATTATAATCAGACAAACCGATTGCAGAATTCTAATATATACAATCGTGAACTTTGTGCATCTCAGTCTACAATGAATTATTATCCTGTTGCGTCTACTTTATCTTCTCATCCAAATTATCAGAGATCTAACATGTATAATTATAATTTTCCAAATTATGAGTATAATTCAAATATTCCGGACCAAAGAATGAATATGCCTTACATTCAATCCACTAATTCAGATCATCGTATGATGGACATGCAATATGATAGTATGAAAATAATTGAAAATGATCGTATGAATCTTCCGCCAAATAATTATATTCCTGTTAAAAATACTATTCCAAATAATTATATTGATAACAAATATCAAAATTTTCCGAAATATTATTCAATGAACAAAAGTAATTTCCAACATAATCAAATATATCGCACATCGGAAATACCCAGTTCAACCCACAACGAATCTCATTGTATGAACTATCAGTATCCTCAATATTTTCCAAATGGTAGTCAGTCTATGTATTACGATCACGGAGTGTCACATTTTGATGAACATCAAAAAGCTGAACGTATAAATTATCAAAACATTGCTTCTATAGATCAAAATATATATAATTTTGAAACAAAATTACATTTCCTATCACAGAATTTATCAAATAATCCCAATTGTATTCATGAAATAAATGAAATAAAAGAAAAATTAGTATACTTTAATCAATTGAAAGAAAAATGTTTATTATCACGTAATAAAATGAATTTTAATTTCAAAGGAGATATAAATGAAAATAAAGATATAACGGCAATAAAACAGATTAGTAATTACAATTCTTCCCCTCGACAAGATGTATATAATTCAACAAACTCAAATATGTCGCCATTTTATTCACGAAATATCAATAAACCTTATGATGGTTACATGTACAATTATATGCCAAATAATCAGCAGTATAATGAGAAATTCGTCCAAATCGAATCAGCTGAAGTCGATAAAACGTTTTCCAACAACATTATCGATACTTCATCTCATAAATCTTTTATATCGGAATTAACCAGTGGAGAATTTCCTCAAACATCCACGAGTAACAATAAACAACAGAACAACAGGGATGAATTATTCACTCCTCCGATCTCAGAATTCACAGATCTCACTTCAGTGATGCCGTTAAAGGATTCACAAACCAAGCCAAATATTAACCAGACAAAAGATGCGACTGAAAAGAACCCACTGACAACTGATCCAAATGAACTGGAAATCCACATAAAAACGGTTTATCAAAATTCCGAAATCGATAAATCGAACATAAATGAAATAAAAAGTGAATTAGAATTTCAAATTGATTTATCCAAATCTATCGTTGATAATAATGAGGAAATTGAAGAAACAAGTAAAAGTCCCGAAAAACCCGAATCGATATGTGATAGCAATGAAAATAACCCGATCGATGAAATCGAATGCAAAATACCATCACCATCACCAGAAGCAGAAACAGCAGCAGCAGTAGCAGCAGAAATAACAACAGTAACAGTGACAGAGGAAATAGCAACAGTAGTTGGAAATGATTTGAATTCTACCGATAGTTGTATAACAGAAATAAACGAAATTGTTCAATCGATCGATAATGATAATCCCGTTTGTTCTGAAGCACAAATCGATACTGAAAATGAGGGAACAGTAATCGATAACCAATTGGATCCGAGGGAAAATTTGGAGAAATTCGATACAATCACGAATACGGATGCAGATGTGGATAGCATTGGAACTAATATTGATGCTATTGGTGATGGGGATGGGAATGAGGATAATAATAACAATAATAATAACAATAATAATAATAATAATAATAATAATAACAATAATAATAATAATAATAATAACAATAATAATGATGATGACGATGATGATAATAACAACATTAACGATTCGCAAGATGATGATAACTCGCTATCAATTAAAAATTCTGAATTTAATTCCAACGAAATTATTATTGAAGGCAGTGTTGAAAATTGTTGTGAAATGATATTATTTCATGGTGAGAAATTATCACCGAGAATTGATAAGAAATCTGATGCCACCACCACGTCGCCGCTACCATTCAATGAAAACAATTCATCAATAGCAGATGCAGAGAAATCAATTTCAAAAGTAATTGAATTTCTATTCGGAGATATTAAAATCAATTTATCTCTCCCCCTCCTCATAAATATTGCATGTTTTGAGGAATTTTCTACTCATGTTTAATTAAATTTAGAATAATTTTTTGGAAATAATTATTGTCTAATAGTTTTGATTAATGGGTTATTAAAATAAAATTTTAAATATTGATTAAGCTGGGGATGAGTCGGGTATTATTATTAATTTTGACATCATTCATTTAACTGGTAATTCTTCTCTAAAATATTATTTTAATTATTTCTATTCAATTTATATATTGATAAAGTAATTATATTCTTATTGAATAAATATTGATAAATATTTTAATTTAATTAAGTTTAACTATATAAATAATAGAATAAAATTTCTTTTACATGTTTTAAGAATGTTTCCAATTGTTAATGAGATTAGTAGCCAAAAGCTGAAGTGTATTTATTATTTCGGTAAAAATTCTTTCTCAGAACAGCGTTTAAGATGAAAATAGGTTTCAAGGATTTTTATATTTTTGTTTCATTAATTTTTTTTTATTTTGAAAAATAATTTTTCGTTGGAAATTATTGCCAAATATATTTTTTAATATATTATCAAATCATATAAATATATTAGTAAGAATAAAGTGATGATTTCTTGGTAGGAGCATTTATTATTTAAAACAATAAAGTGTTAATTTAAGTCATTTACGGCGAATAATGCATTTAATGAAAAAATTTTCGGCTATAAGACTATCCTTGTCAATCTATCTTATAGTCGAAAATCTTTTCATTAAATACATTATTCGCCGCAAAAGGCTTAAATTATCACTTTATTGTTTTATATATTAGAACAAATAAAGAAAAAAGTTAAAAAAATAAAATGTAAAAAATTATTTACCGGATTATTTTTTATTTTAATTTATTATTTTATCATTTAATTTGTTATTTCTTTCATAAATACTATTTTTTATTATTTCTATACAATTTATATATTGATAAGGTATTTATATTTTTATTGAATAAATATTGATAAATATATAAATATTCATAATATTTTCATTTTAATTATAATGTTGAAAGTAATATTTTAATTTAATTTGATAAATTTTAGAATAAAATTTTATTTTTAAATTAAATCATTTTTGTATTTTATCACAAAATCTTAAATTTATTCAATGTGTCCCATGATGGACAGAAACTGAAGTGAATTATAATTTCGGGGAAATTCTTTCGCGAATCAACGGTTTTGGATATTCAACTCGTATTTAAAAAGTTTATGGATTTTATTTTAGTGCAAATATGTCCTGTTAAATTTAATTTTTTTCATTTGAGTTGCCATTGTTCTATTGTAAATAGGTATGAAATGTTGTAAATATTACATAACGGTTATATAAAATATTGAATTCATTTATTTTTGCAGTGGCAATATAAAAAAGTTATCCAAAAACAAAATATTTGACTGATACTTGTCATATTGTTATCACAGATTTTGTTTTTTTATCACATTCTAAATAAATTCATTTCTATATTTTTATAATTAAAATAAAATTTAAATAGTAAAATCTTTGCTGCAATATTCGACACGCCGAAAGCATGATAAGATTGTGCAATTTATTATCCCTGTGTTTTACTGAAAAAGTATACCACTTTTATCTTTTATCTTAATGACTGTATCTATTTTAATGTGATGATACATCTTCAACCTGTGATTACACATATTACGTCGTTGGTATATTTCTAAGTAACACAGAAAGATTGTTTACAATTTCTCTCAATCTAGTAAGCAGAAAGTTTATAGAAAGGCATCTTTTATTATTCCACACAGCAAACATTTGCAAGCCCCTTCAACGGTCAAGATTGTGCTAATTCAGAACTTCACGTTATTGTGAATCATGCTATTTCTATTTGCTTTTAAAAATGTTCACAAAACTATTTAACAGCTTGAGTAACTTGATATATTAGACAACTCGGCTTTTCTTTCCCAGGATACAGAAATCAGCGTAGAGATAACTGATGCTGGAATCATCCATCTAATTATCTTGCTATATTTATCAGGTTTCGGTGGTATGTATTTACGAAATGTAACTCTACGTAACGCCACGTACTGCTCATTAATGACTAAGTTATTGAATAGCATGTTTTTCACAAATTCTTGTTGATCAAATTTAAAATATCCTATATTCGTATACCTTTATCTTGGGCTCTGCCAGTAGTTATCAAAACTCAAATGACATATTAGGTAAAAGCAGACCTATTTTTTGACACATGACTTGTAAAATGGAACTTTCGTGTAATTGGTGTTTCAAAATCCTTCCTAATATGTTATATCATGTTTGCGTAATCAACAACACCATGAATGCACGAATTTCTGTTTTATATATAATTTTACATTTTGTGCTAATTGCATTGATTGTTGGTAAATTGATAGTTAAATGATACTTAACACTGTCATTTACATCTTCTGTGGAATTATTATTTTTTCAGGAGGTAATATAATTTATTTACTTTGCCTCTGATCATATTGTAAATTGGCATTAAGACTTGTTTCATTGGTGGCAACAGCGACCACTCTTTCACCATTAAATACATTTGTTGTGTCTGCATCTTCTTCAGACGATGCATAATATTTTATCTTTTTATTTAGACACATTTACTTCATTATCGGATTAATACAGTTTTTTATGGTATAATACTACATCATTTTTTCGTAATTTTCAATATTATTTATTTCTGTCATTTAGAATTTTCTTACATTGGCTATTCAAACTAAAATTATAATTTTTTTAAATTTTGATAACTTGAAAAGTTCCTGACACGATGCCAAAAACGATTTTCTAATAGTATTTTTTGGTTTCCTTATCAAATCCTTCAATCAGCTCTTTATTGAAATATCGAAAACCCCGAAATCAACATATTTGTAAATTTATTCTACTAATTTTTATTATTAGAATATTCCCTGAAAATCTTTTACAAGACAATGAACAATTCTCATAGAAAACTATTATAAATTTCATTCTTTCATTGTCTAATTATTAAAAATAGAATTATTTTTATGTAGTCTATGCCTGAATAATATTCTCTAACGATTTTCTTGACAATAAAACAATTAAATAAAAATTTTATAAGTCAACTATTTTAGGTATCATCTCAAAAATCAAATACGAAGATGCTGAGGTTAAAAAAACCTCGAAACAAATTTAAATCAATAAAAACATCTAAATGGTGTTACAAAATTAAAAAATATTATTTTTATTTGAAATTGAAACAATTGAATCAGCAACATTATATTAATAAAAAAATAAAATCCAGTCAATCTCAATCCGTAAGTAATGATTCGAAACAATCTGAAGAAATCAATATCAAGAAAAGGATATTAAATAATGCTTGCAAAACCGCAAGGCGAATGAAAAATGTCGCATCATTTTTAAAGAAAAAAAATTCCAAGGGCAGTTATTTTAATAATTTTGATTTGGAGGAAAAGAATATATCGAAAAAATCTCTTCGGAATTCTACAGAATTTCATATAACGACTAGACTTAAAAAAGAAACCAGTTTTGAGATAGATTCAAATGAAGAAAACTCATCAAACAGTGACGATGAAATACATTCGATTTTTGAATTGAATTTGGAAAATAAAAATAAGATCGTTCAAAAAATTCTTGGTTCAAGAATTGTGAATGTGTCTGATGGAATCGACACATCGATGAAAGCAACCGAAGAAGTAGAAGAGTATTATTTGAAATATCGAGGCTTTTCTTATATTCATTGTGAGTGGAAATCGTCAGAATCAGTAACTGATCCGGCATTTCCTTCAAAGCTGAAAAGATATAAAAATCTGAAAATTAATAATCTCGACGAGCAAGATGAATGTTTGTTTAATCCTGATTATGTGGAGATTGATAGGGTATTAGAGTCAAAGCAAATAGAAGTTAATAGAAAATGCGAAAATGAATTAGACTTGGATTTTGTCAATAAAGAAACAATTGTCTATTATCTAGTAAAATGGCGAAGTTTACCTTATGAAGAAATTACATGGGAAAAATCCGAAGATGTTGATCCGGCTAAGGTTAAAGAGTACTTGCAACGAAATTCATATGCGTACACCGAAAATTCAGAGGTATGGTATTTATTTAATTGTAATTTTTCTAGTAAATATTTAAAATTTAATACTTACACTTTAAAATTATTATAAATTATAATTATTCAATAACCTAAAATTTTGACCTAAAATCGACCTTTTAAACTAATGAAACAAACTATTCAACCCTTAAATGGCTCTAAACTGGCCTTTTCTTAATTGATATCCCGTAAAAATCACAATTCCTGATCCTTAACTCATCCTTAGTCAGCGTACGTCCTAAAATATTGACTTTTCTGATCGCTTAAACCGACCATTTCGACCTTTAAGTCGATATTTTAATATTATTATTTACTAACATATAATAAATTAAATAGTTAAATGAAGTAATTATTACACATAATTTAAAATTTAATTAATTATCAACGTGGGTCGGAAGAATTATCGATTTCTGTTATTTTAATAAGTAGTAAGGGGGAGGGGGACCAAAAGTGCTCTAAATAGCACACTATTATATAGTATTTTCCTTCGTTTTCATTTATTTTTCAATTATCGATGAATATTTTATATTTAACATTAATCTATAATATAGAATAATGTTTTCCTGGTAGCAGCATCAAATCACAATTCAATAATTAGTAAAATATATGATAAGCTTTTATTGCAAGTTTCAAGTTTATTTACAAACAAAAAATGAGAATTTTCGACTATAAATTAAAATCTCAAAACGCAGAACCACTGATATTTTATAAAACTAAATACTCCGTTTTACAATGATTAGAGAAATAAAATTGTCAAAAACAATACAAATTTCCGAAATAACTTTAATTTTGAAATTAAATCAAGATAGAATAAAAATGTAGATGAATTCAAATAGAAAAGTTCAAAATTTTCAAATTCACAAAAACTTATTTTATTGTCGCAAATTTTCATTTTTTGCTTTTAATAAAATAGAAATTTGCAGCAAAGACTTATAATATCATTTACTAATTAGTATCGATTTATAGTTGCTAAAATGAACTGATGATAAACTGAAATCATAAATGAAACAGATAAGTATTTATTTCGGATTATTAATTCTTAAAACAAAAATCAGTATAACTAATATATGGAAACTATCAACTCAGTTTTGCCATCTTAAAATTAGGTTTTTTCTATACAGGTGGCAAGGAAATTGCGAAAGGTGTTTTTCAAAGATTTTTAAGGATTTCTTTACTTGAAAGTAAGAGGCCAACTATTGGAGAAAATGATAGTCATGTAATTTAAAGTTTGATGAATACGGTGGGTGACAGAGTGGTTCCAAGTTCAGGTTCTGTTATTCGAACAGTTATTTGGATGATACCTTTAGAGGAAATCGCGATTAAAAGAACCAAAACACTCATTTAAAAGACTGATAACGTTTCTTTACAATAATACAAACAAGAACTGACAAAGTGAAATTTCAGTAGTTAAGGAAATAGAACATTTTATACTTATAACCTAATGGAACCGAGTCTGATTTTGCTGTGCCATATTAAAACATAATTTCTACAGTAATTTATCCAGAATTTATGTAAAATACAGTTAGGTTTATAGAGATTAAACAAATTTGTTTTTTTCATATTTGCGTCAGCTAATATCCTACTACACAACATAAGTGATTTACTCACAAAAGTTATCAGCCATTTAAGGTATTTTTAATATAATTATTACTATAAATATTTATAGCATAACTGGTATTATAATTTTTAATACTCTTATATCGGGATTTCAGTTAAATTAACCTGTATTGCAAAAAGAAATTTTAACTATCGATTTTTATGTAAATATTCGTAGTTAAAGTTCTTATCGTTTGGAGTAGCCATCGAGTTTGTAGCCCTTTTCAATACAAAGAAAATATACTTAGGCGTAAAATTATTTCGCGCCCTATAACATGCATATAAGTGCGCCTCTTCAAATTAGTTGAAAGCACTATGAACTTGTTACCGCTACATAAAGTGAAAATAAAAAAACGAGATAATATTTCAATTTTAATTTGAACAGCAAATAAACGAGATCATGCTTACTGTAACCTGGGTTTTTATGTCCCACATTCATCAGCACGCTAGATTCATCTAAACGGTAGCGCTGTATCTTAAATGACCAAATAAGAGTGTTTATTTCTTAAGTGATTACAATTTGATTAATTACTGAAGTCAGAATATCCCAGCTATGGGTCACAGAACAGAAAAATTTGACTAAACACTTTACAGTTCCAAAAAAAGGTAACAGTATTCTTTGCACCAAAAACATAAAATTGTGTTTCGCTTTTTTATTATCCTGACAAGAAAATACTTACATTTACATTATAGTATAACAAGAGACTATTTGCGATATTTTTACGGTGACTTAAATGCTTTTCTGGACAAAGATGTATATTATAGAGTATTTGTATACATTCCTATGTTATTTAGGCAAGAATCTTTTACCCCCAATGTAAATATCTTTTTCATTGATTATTTTCTATA
Organism: Schmidtea polychroa; assembly: GCA_959609185.1. Classification (NCBI taxonomy): domain Eukaryota; kingdom Metazoa; phylum Platyhelminthes; order Tricladida; family Dugesiidae; genus Schmidtea; species Schmidtea polychroa. Next base: position 87,760 of record CAUHTR010000508.1, on the reverse strand, counting down.
ATATGTTATAAGTTAAATTTATAAATATTTAGAATAATTTCATTCATCTTTTCACTATTTAACCATTTCCATTTTAGTTTTCATTAACAATTTCCTTCATTTTCATTTCTTTTCAAAAAATAGATCAATATTTTGTTTTATATTTAACGCTTAATATCGGAATTATAATTTGAAAAGAAATTAAAACAAAGGAAATTGTAGATAAAAATTTAAAATAATGTCTGATAAGCCCGATTAGTTCTTAGATGATTGTTTTTTTTTAATTTAGAAGTTTTCAATAAGTTATTATTTCAGTTAATAAAACCTACTCACAAAAATTGGAAACCAATAACTATGGATAGAGTGTATAAAAATGGTAATGTTCTTCGAGATTACCAATTAGAAGGAGTTAATTGGTTAACATTTTGTTGGATAACAAATAGAAATTGTATATTGGCCGATGAGATGGGTCTCGGTAAAACTATTCAGAGTATTGCATTTCTGATTGAGCTATTTAACTATGGATTTAAGGGTCCATTTTTGATAATTGTACCGTTGTCAACTCTAGGTAATTGGCAGAGAGAATTTGAACAATGGTCTAATTTAAACATTATTCTCTATCACGGATCAGCTAAAAGCCGTAAATTAATTCAAAAGTATGAGGCTTTTTCTCTCGATCATGAAAGTTCTCAACCACATAAATTACTTTTCAATGCAATTATAACAACATATGAAGTTTTATTATCAGATCTTTTATTTTTTTCCAAATTCCAATGGACAGCTAGTATTATTGACGAGGCTCATCGATTGAAGAATAAACGGTGTAAACTTATCGAAGGTCTAAGAATGCTGGATCTCCAGTTTCGCGTTTTACTAACCGGCACACCGTTGCAAAACAACGTTCAGGAACTGTTTAATTTATTAAACTTTTTGGAATCTTCCAAATTTTTCTGTGAATCCGATTTCCTTTCACAATATGGCAATTTGCGAAGTGAAGAGCAAGTTGCCAGTTTGAAAATACTTCTTCAACCTATGATGCTTCGACGCCTGAAAGAGGACGTTGAGAAAAGTTTAGCACCTAAAGAAGAAATTGTTGTTGAAGTTGAATTGACAAACATTCAAAAGAAATATTATAGAGCGATATTGGAACGAAATTTCACATTTCTTTCTAAAGGAGTTTCCGGAAACAACATACCGAATTTAATGAATACAATGATGGAATTGCGTAAATGTTGCAATCATCCGTTTTTAATAAAAGGTGCCGAAGAAGCAATTTTGAACAACTTTAATAGTGGAACTGACATGGGAAATATAACCAAATTTATCCAGAATAAAATTATCGATGAAGAAACATTACAATTCTATTCGATGGTTTACTCTTCTGGGAAACTTGTTCTAATTCATAAATTATTACCGAAGTTAAAACAAGCTAGTCACAAAGTGTTGATATTTTCACAAATGGTTCGAGTACTCGATATATTGGAAGACTATCTTATCTATGAAAAGTAATTTTTAATTATTTACAATATTATTGGTAAAATTATTTCAAATATTTTCTACTTTGATTTGCAATGTTTTTTATAAATCCGAATTTATCACATTTTTAAGTGTTTTTGAATTCCAATTATAGGATTTTTAATTTTAAATGTTGTTTTTTTTCTTAATAAAAATAAAATAATTTTCGAAACTGGAAAATATGCGTATTTGATTTATACCTCTAACAAGTCACATTTTTGTATTTCATGACTTTTTGACGACCAATTTAAATTTTAAAATAAATTCGTTTATCTCTCAAAAAATTGACTGATTTTATAGATAATTGACATATTTGCTGAAGAAAATGCAAATCTACATGTTTTTACATATAATTTATTATACAGCCATTTTCTGAAATTTATTTTTAATTACTGTCAAATGAATGAAATTAAATTTTATGTTTTAAACGTAAAATATAAATTTCTATTTGTTTTATAAATTAATATTAATAATAATAATATTATTATTATTATTATTATTATTATTATTATTATTATTATTATTATTATTATTATTATTATTATTATTATTATTATTATTATTATTAATTTTTTATTATTTTTGTCCTTTGCCATTATTATTTAAAATTTGTTTTTTATGGAATTTTTAGAAATGAGATAAACATTTGTTTCTTAATTTAAATATGCAAATATAAAATATATAATCAAAGATTTTTATTCCAATTTATATAGTTATTATTTTTTCCATAGTGATTGATCTAATTTCCTTGTTAGTGCAATATAATTTATATATCAATTAAAACAGCTTTAGCGATTTTATCTTATTTCTTTAAATTTCAATGCTTAATTTTCTGGACAATTTATATCTGATATCATTTCTAAGATCAATTTTGATTAATTTGCTACCGGTAAAATAAACTGACCACTAAAATTACAATTTCAAAAATTCTTGTGATTTTGTTGAAATATGAGCCAAAATATAATAGACTAAATAATAATTCAGCCATATGCAAATTCATTTATGTCTCTGAAAATATTTTTTAAAATTTTTATGAGGCAAAGCTTATTTAGTTTATTTTCACTCTTTTAAGGTAAACATACAGTAAAACACTTGTGGTCAAATACAACCCGATAAAACATGTTATTCGGTATCAAATACTATATGATAAATAAAAAATATTATTTGACAAAGAAATCTTATAAATTACTTTTTAAGTATTAAGTTTTCTTTTGATCAATGTAGATTTGGAAAAGCTTCTTAACTAAGTCATAATAATGTGAGAAAATATACCAACAATAATTCAAACAGTGAATTAGTTTTTACTTTGATGAAAAGAATATTCAAAATTTCAACCTAGAAATTAAAATATTTTTACTATAAAATTTTTGCCACGTTAACATTCTAGTTTCAATTATTATTCAGATTTTGAAATATTTTTTTACAACCATTGATCATTATTGTATTTACCTTGACCTGTTTTATTTCAAAAAATTATACCCATTTTTATGAAGAAAATTCATTGTTTCGAAATATAAAATGGCTTCTAATTACAATAAGTTTTTAAGATGTTTTTTTTCAAACCCAAAAACTATAACAAATATCAATTATTGGGTTCATTAAAGTTAAACACTATATTCATTTAATACTTTTCTGCACAAGCGTAATAGTGTTTTATTTTTAAGACTAGAAGTAAATCTTCTTAATATTTTGACCACAAAGGTTTAAGTATGAAGCAGGAGTCTGCTTGTTTGAAGCAACAAAATCACTTGAAAAGTCTAGCGTCTTTTATCTGGTATTTATAGATCACCCAAAGTTCTTTCAGCTTGCAACGCCATTTTCATTACAAGATATGGAGACAGCACAAAGTCATAGGGGTTATTAACGTGCCAATAGTCAATGAGATCGCTATCATCGTTGAAGCTAATTATTGTTACCAGTGCCGAACCAAAATCCAATAATGTTATGCTATATCAGTTGAGGAAATAATAAATTTATGAATAAATAATTCCTGATAATTTGATTTGCTTCAGTAACATAAAATTAATATATACAAGAAACAAAATCCTGGACGAATCCTGGTATAATAATTTATGTAAAACCTTTGCAATATACTAAATCTTAAATTATTATTTCCATAAAAGGAAAAAAATATTCATCATTTGCTCTTTACACATTTTTATATTTAAATTAATTTGGGATTACTCAAATACCTGGAAATTAGAAAAAAATCATAACTAGATACTTGACATGTGAAACTTCGAATAATTTATCATCTCTAATACCGATGGTTAAATAAATTTTTGAAATATATTTAATAAATTTTAAGTTTATTAATTTTATCTTTGGGTTTTTCAATACATATTTTAGGTATCAATATGAAAGAATTGATGGTCGCATTCATGGTTTATTGCGCCAAGAAGCTATTGACCGATTTACGTCGGGTAAATTGATCATTTTTCGTGTCAAATTAAATAGATATATAATTAGATCCCGAGAAATTTGTTTTTCTTCTTTGTACAAAAGCTGGTGGGTTAGGTATTAATTTAACAGCTGCAGATGTTGTAATAATTTACGATTCTGATTGGAATCCACAAAATGATTTACAAGCCCAAGCTCGCTGTCATAGAATAGGTCAACAGAAATTGGTAAATGTTTATCGGTTGATTACTCGAAATACATACGAGAGAGAAATGTTTGATAGAGCATCCCTTAAGCTAGGTTTAGACAAAGCGATTCTTCAATCTAATGACTTATACAGAGTCAAAACCGGTTAGCTTTGATTCTTTATCGTTAATTCCTTGAAATTTATTATAAATAAGTAAAATAATAAAATATTATAAATAAATAAAAACATTTTTTTTAATCATATTTTGATTGTGAGAAAATATTTAAATTGATGAGTTTCGAAATTCTTAAAAATTAAATATAATATTGTACTGTTTATATTATTCAAAGGCTAGACATCCGTAAAAAAAAATTTTACACCATTAAAAGTCAAAATGCTAAAGGTAAGCGGATGCACTTGTAAACAGTTTCTGTGTATAGACTATTTTTTTGGTCTCCAGAGGCAAATATGAATATATGAATAAGAAAATCTGATATAAAAATAAGACAGTATTATCATTTATGAAATAGTGTCAGAATATCAAACTTCCATTACCAGGAGACATTATTAAGGAAAAAGCTAAAATATAAAATAAAATAAAGTTTTATCAATTTTGTGTCCAAGTGATGAGTTGCTAACAAAGTTTAAGAACAAACCTGGAATCATTCAATCATCAATCATGGAAATTTGTGTTGAAAGTTTCGCCATTCACGAACAAGATGTCGATGCTGATGAGACGGAATTTTTTTCGATGCATACAATATAAAACAGTGGCTTTTTAAAATGCCAAATGCTATTGAGGAAAACACAACAAAGAACGTGTGGAAAAAATCATTGGAACACTCCTTGGTAAGTCACAAAACCCAAGATACTCGAAAGATGATCTCTTTCCTATAAATTTAACAGAAAAGCTTAGATGACATCTGATATTTTGCAATAATGGCTGCAAGAACTCGATAATAAATTTACAACCGAAAAAAGAAATGTTCTCTTATTTATTGATAATTGCTTTGAAGAAGGCTGTGATGATTTGACAATATATCCCTAAGATCAGGTAATAAGATGGAGACAAATGAAGGTAATACCGTCGATTTTCCTATTAATTTGGTCAGTTTGCAACATCTTTTAGAATTTTCATGAAAGGCTTTGTAAGTACGTCAATATAGCGCTGTAGTAACGGATAAAGTTAACGATGATGATATTCCAGAGAATAATGTCAATGATAATAAGGATGGTAATGATATTCAGCCACCAATAAAAGCCGGTGTTTCAATATCTTTGAAGATGATTAATTAAAATTTACTCACAACTGAAAATACGCCACATGAAATTTTTAATAACTTACAAAATTAAAACTGAGAAAATTAAAACGAGAAAAATAAAAATTCCATAAATAAAAATTAATAATGGGTCCCTTGCGATTTTGAATTAGAGAAAGTTGATTGCCAAATTTAAACCTTTTTAAGGTCCTTTTCTTTTTCGTTTTTTTATGCGGGATTCCATAAAAAAGTCCTAATTTGAATGTATTTTTTTTCTTCGACATTATTTGAAAACTAAATTTTTATTTAAAAATCGGTGTTACATCTTATGTAGACTTGATTCTTTGGAAGTAAATTCTATTGAGAGCATCTGTGTTAAAGGTTAATTGAATAGAAATTTAGCCAGAATGTCACAAAAATTGAAATTGGTTTTTATCGGTAAAATATTTAATTTTTATTTATTTTGTCTAGTTTTAATCAAAGACAATAAAGATATTTCATTTATTAATTTTCTCCGTTGGTTTTGTTGTACTTATATTTCATTGGTCTTTTTTAAAAATGATTCTATGATATAATACGAGATGTTACTTTGAAAATTCGTAATAAGTGCAATTCATTACTCGCATAATTTTGAGCATTTCAGTGCTATGTGGTTGGTGCATGCGAAGATGTGATTAAAAAGAAAAGGGTATTGTTATGACGCTCATATATACATACATACTATATAATCGACAAAATTAACAATATCAAAGTATTTATGAATAGGTAACCTCTGTTATATCCGTTTCATTTCCAAAATCAAATAGTTTCTATATTTTCTCTATATCATTCATATATTCTATTCCAACGACACAATATTGAAAAGACACGTAACTGAGTTTCGGTGTTCCAAGTTCCAAAAATATATCAATGATCCTGACAATTAAAATTTTTTTAAACTAAACATGAATATTTTAGTGTGGGAATGTCATTTAAAACATTGCTTTATTTTCATGATTATTATTATTAGTATAAATGATTTTATTATTATTATTATTATTATTATTATTATTATTATTATTATTATTATTATTATTATTATTATTATTATTATTATTATTATTATTATTATTATTATTATTATTATTAGTATTAGTATAATGATTTATTATTATTATTATTATTATTATTATTATTATTATTATTATTATTATTATTATTATTATTATTATTATTATTATTATTATTATTATTATTATTATTATATTATTATCATTATTATTATTATTTTTAATTTTAGATTTCGCAGTTATCAAAAAAAGAAATAGAAGATTTGTTAAAGTTAGGAGCTTATGGAGCGTTAATGGATGATGATAAAGACGGTGAAAAATTTTGTGAAGAAGATATTGACAAAATTCTACTATCCAGATCTACGGTTATTCGATTAAATAATTCTGAACGAAATTCTTCGTTTTCAAAAGTATTTATTTATTTATTTATTTTATTAAATAAATATATTCAAGGCTTCATTTTCAATTACCGATAACAGATCTGATATTAAACTTGATGATCCGAATTTTTGGCAAAAATGGGCAAAAAAAGCCGGAGTTGATGAAAATGAAATTTGCAATGTTGGTTTATTATTTATAATTTTTTCAATATTTATACGATTCTTTAATATATTAATAATAATAATAATAATAATAATAATAATAATAATAATAATAATAATAATAATAATAATAATAATAATAATAATAATAATAATAATAATAATAATAATAATAATAATAATAATAATAAAAATAATAATAATAATAATAATAATAATAATAATAATAATAATAATAATAATAATATTAATAATAGTTAATATTATAATAATTGTTTTTACAGCAGAAATATTGTCTATCCATTCATTTACTTGTTTGAATTATATTTAGTCTTTAATTATGGATAAACCAAGACTTCGGCGTCAGACAAATCGATATAAACCAAATTGCACACTGTATGATGAAATAAGTGGCGATGAATCGAATGGCTCTATTTTCGATTCTTCCAAGGCTCACACTCACTCGAATAATAAAAATCCTAGTTTTAATTCTAAAGTTAAAAAGAAAAATTTAAAAAGCCCTACATTTAATTTACCCTCTGAATCGAAAGATGCAGAAAATGACGACTCGGCTTCTAAACATACTCAGGACATGGACCGCTATGATTTGTTTAAAGTAAAATTTATATATATAGGGTAAACTTCAGCTGCTATTAAAATCTATTACAGGCAGAAAAATGCCTGTTACAATTCGGATGGGGAAGATGGGAGCATGCGTTGGAAAAAATATCATTTAAAGTACCCATATCAGCCAAAGAATTGGAATCTCTTTGTAGAACGATTTTACAATATGCTCATCGTCATTATTCAGGAGATGACAGAATCTTTAGTTTTATTGAAGATCTGATGTTGCCAGAATCAGATTCTATTACAATGAAAAAACATCTTGGATATTCAGCTCCTGTTGCTCGGGGGAGGAGGGGTCGTAAAGGATTAGAAGAAATGATATCAGCTATTACTAAAAAAGATATGGTCATTCAGGAAAATAGAAACATGAAAAGGAACAGTGAAATATCTGAAGATGTGAATAATATTGATGAAGAACAGTCAGATGTTTTCACCAACATTTCCACGCCAGTATCTGTAAATGGAGATAATAGTTAGTTATATTAGTCATATAATGTATAATCTCTCTCCCTCTCTCCCTCCATCCTTCTCTCCCTCCATCCTCTCCCTCCATCCTCTCCCTCCATCCTTCTCTCCCTCCATCCTCTCCCTCCATCCTTCTCTCCCTCCATCCTTCTCTCCCTCCATCCTTCTCTCCCTCCATCCTTCTCTCCCTCCATCCTTCTCTCCCTCCATCCTTCTCTCCCTCCATCCTCTCCCTCCATCCTTCTCTCCCTCCATCCTTCTCTCCCTCCATCCTTCTCTCCCTCCATCCTCTCCCTCCATCCTTCTCTCCATCCTTCTCTTCCTCCCTCTCTCCCTCCCTCTCTCCTTCTCTCCTTCTCTCCTTCTCTCCTTCTCTCCCTCTCTCCTTCTCCTTCTCCCCTTCTCTCCTTCTCTCCTTCTCTCCTTCTCTCCTTCTCTCCTTCTCTCCTTCTCTCCTTCTCTCCTTCTCTCCTTCTCTCCCACCCCTCCCCTCTCATCCCATCCCCCTCTCACCCTTTCATATACACCTCTCCTTTCTTACTCTCCCGCTCTCTTACTGTCTCTCTCTCCTACTCTCCCTTAGGCTCTTAATATCTCTCACTCTCACTCTCCAACTATTACTCCTTCTCTCTTCTCACGTCATACTTCCTCATTCTCTCACTCATACTCTCCCTCACTCCCTCACAATTCAATTACCAGGTGCCGGGTCGCGACCAACACTTTGGGAAACGCTGTTCTAAGGTATTATTTCAGCATGTTATGCACTCTTTTAAAGTATATTGGTTTGCAAAAAAACTCATGTCAGATAGTGTAATATATCAGTCTCTTTTAAATATTGCCTGGCACGCACTTAACAATTCCTTTTTACTAGGTGTATATTTTTGTCTTTAAAAAAGTCCTATTTCATAATATTCACATTTATATAATCAAATAATTTTAATTATCTTATAAGAAATCTCAAATAAATAAATAAATATATATAAATATATAATTTAAATGACTGCTAAATGTTAAAGTTAAACTTAACTTGGCAATCAGTTTTATAATCGTTTTCATTTCATTTCATAAATACTTAAATTAAAGTAACTTTATACATTTTTCAAACAATTATGGCAACCATTTAAGTAAACAAAATGTCATTAGAAAGTTAGTTAGAAAGTTAGAAAATTAGAAAAGTAGCTTAACAGTGCAAAGCAAAATCAATTCATTTTATATAAAAGGTTAAGAAGTGTCATTATGTTTATTTTTAAAATGTACCGCTAAAAAAACGTTAGAAATTGTAATTTAAAATTTAAAATACTTTATTTCTTTAAAATTCAATTTTATAGGTGATAATGGAAGTGAATTTTCAGCGTTGGTTTGTCCAAACTTTAGAAGGCATATTCAACGAACCAGTCATAAATTGCTTCATAGAATCCAATTCTTGTACTTTCTTAATCACGAAATAATCGGTATTGAAAGAGCTCGATTAATATTAAACAATACAAATTACACTGACATTCCAGGATTTCCTGAACTAAAACTATTTACATATTTAGGTAGTAGACATTTCGTTTTATTTGTTGATAAAAAATCATATAGATAGCGATTATTTACCTTCTTGGTGGAATACAACGGTTGATAAATGCCTTGTTCTCGGTATTTTCAAACACGGTTGGGAAAAATATGACGATATTTATAAAGATCCATGTTTTGGATTTGTTGATTGGCTTGCTGGTACCAATTATCCAGTGTGTTCAGACGAGTTCATTATTTTTATTATCATTATAATATGAATGTAAACATTTATTTAATAGTGAAACAAATATGAAAAAGAATAAAACTGATACCTTTAATAAGTTAGATTCACAAGAAACCATGGAATTTGTTGAAAGTACAGATATTACTCAATTAAGTCAGTAAATCGAACATTCGAAACGAAATTGATCTTTCTATCTAGATTCAAAAGATAAAAACTCAGAAATTGATAAAAAAGATGATTTCCCAACAAACGCTGAATTAAATATTCGATTAAGGAAAATTATAGGATCTTTTCAAAAGTTATGGAGACAAAAAGAAAGTGAAAGAAATAAGGTTATTTTAATATTTATTTGATTGTTTAATTTATCGATATTCAATTATTTGTTATTTGGAACCGTGTATGAGGTCAGTGGAAAGGTTTCGTCGAATTTATGATAACTATTAATTTTTACAATCAATATTTAATATACCGTTTGTCCGCAATGAATAAAGCATAAAATGTCCTGATTGACTAATTCATAATATTAGAAATTATTTCTATTTAAAATACTTATATAATAAGTATCTATAAAAGAATTATATTTATACAATAATATTACAAAATCCCGTCTATTATCTACTAGTGATTCTCAATCAAGACCACACAGGAATAATCCACGTATTGAAGGCCAAGACACGTCAAAATTAAGAAAATAATAAAAGGATTTAAATCCAATACATAAATTATAACAAATTGATATATTTTGTTTAAAGATCACAAATATATGCTATCACATTTATCGATATGGAATGGTAATGAAAAATTGAGACAAAAAGTAAGTGAAATAAATATGCCTATTTTGATATTTATTTAATTATTTAATTTACCTATATTCCCATTGAAAATTATTTGTCATTAGGATCCGTATGAATTTGACAGGAAAATATTTTGTTGAATTTGTGGTAACTTTGAAAATCATTTATTTTGAATAATGAAACATTTATTGTCACTAGTATATATTATTATAAAATGATTAATACGTAGTGAATGCATCAAATTATCATCGAAATTTTCTTTGGAATTATTTCTATTAAATTAAACAATGTAAAGCTGATATACAAATCTGTTGTTAATAAATCATAAAATGTTCGGAAACTAATTCGCAATGTTAAAATATCATTTTGTAAGTAATATGTATAGAAGAATGATATATCAATAATATAATATTTCATCTATTGTGTATTATTGTTTTTCTGACCGGGACACGAGGTTTAAATCGCATTTATGGTGGAACATAGTAAATTTTTTTAAAGTCACGATTAGTCAAAATAAAAATTAATTCATAAATATATTATGTTTAAAGAACATAGATATGGAAATTTTTTTACATAATAAATTGATAATAAATGGATATAAGAAATTGATATAAGAAATTGATATAATAAATTGATATAATAAATTGATAATAAATGAATATAATAAATTGATATAATAAAGTGATCTAATAAATTGATAATAAATGAATATAATAAATGCATATAATAGATTTATATAATAAATGTTATTTGAATAATAATACAATGAGAAATAAGTTAATAAAATAAAAAAATGTAGGTTTAATGATATGTAACAATTAATTTTTTAATTAAATTTTATAATTTTTTAAAAATCTATACTAAATAAACCATTTTTAAAAATTGAGTAATTTCCAAATCTTTGAATGCAATTATTTTATTAGATCAAAACAAATTATCAATCATTGGATCCGGCTCTGTTAACGTCGGAAATGAATAGCCATATGAATAATGATGGGAAAACTGCGTAAGTTTTTTGTGTGAACTTGATATTCAATTAAATGATAATAAATAAAATCCTTTATCCTTTTCAACATCGTCCATTTTCATTGTCACTTTCCTTTACCTTCATTTAATTTTTGCTTATTATTAGCCACCATGATTTTTGTATCAAAACATCCATTGTATTTGCTAAAATTAAAAGATTGAAAATTTATGATATAAAAAGATATTATTGATAAATACAAATTCTGACATTTAAATAAAGGAAATTTTAATCTCTATCCTTAAATTCATACTTACACTTAATTAAATTTTATAAATTTTAAATTTGTGGAAAATATAGTAAAATTATATCTTAAAATATTAATTAAATGTTAAGAATATTTGAGAAGATTATTTTTCTAATCGACAATTATTTTATTCAATATATACTTTGCAGCAAAGAGCTTATATTAACTTTTACTTGTTTAATTTATCTTATTGTTTAATTAATTTTATTGAAATTAAAAATTAATTTTTAAAGTTTTAAAAATATATCTTATAGACAGTGATGTGATTCAGCCGGTACGCACCTGTACACCCGTACTGGTTCTTAATAAGTTCTAGTAAGTACGTACTAATTTTTCATTTGTACATTATTTTTCATTTGGAAAGCGTACCGGTTTCAAAGAAAATTGAATCCCATCACCGCTTATAGGCTAAATAAAAATATTGATTTAAAGTCTGAAAGGTAATGTAGATTAAGAACATTTAGATATTAAAGGGTTTTCCAATTATTTTGGTTGTATTTAAAATATATTAAATATACACTAGTTATGTCGAAATTTTAAACATAAATGATTATTTTATTTAAATAGTATTTGAAATAGAATTTTTTGAAATACTTGATCTAATGAAGTATTTAGTTATTATCGATTCTTATTAATCATATTTTTGGTTGTATTTTAAGACGCGTTATTTTACATATTATAGTATTTGATTTGTTAGAATTCGAAATGTCTATAATAAAAATAAAACGAAAAATAATTATCTGTAAAATAAGTAATGTTTTAAAGTGCAATAACAATAATCATTAAATAATAACAATAAATAAGTTGACATTCTAATAATAGTAAATAAGTGACATATTGGAAAGTGTGTACAATTTTATATATCAGAATAACGAGCCATTAACTAAGAAATATGAAAAATAAAAGTAATGGAAAACATATTAATGGAATTATGCAGATAATAAATTTTAAAAATTTCAAGAACGAACCACCGAGATTTATTTATAGTTATTTCGCGAATAGAATAAAATATATTATTTTTCTGTAAGAAATACCAAGTTTCTATCTATTCATTTGTGATGAAGTGTGAAATGAATTAAATTGAAATAAATTATGATCTATGTATATCTAAGAACACGAGAAGTTGGGTACAATATCACTAATTATAATTTGATTTTGATTAAACCCAACAAATAGAAAGTAATATAACATTAATAAAACATCTTTAAAATATGTACTTGTAACAAGATATTTATTTTAATAAGAATTTATTTTAATTGATTCAATGTGTATAAATTATAAAATTAACATTTTCGCATTATATCAAAAACATTTTTTTGAGATATTTCTCGTTTTTAATTTTTTATACTCTGTAACAATCATGTAATTGTAAAACGTATGCATTGACTTGTATTCTATTCTTAGATTAAGATTTATTTTAAAGGTTTTTTTTGCCTGAAAATAACAAATCTTTGCTTATGTGATATCTAACATGTGATATTTAATCCTATCATTATTTTAGTGGTATGACATAAATCATATTGATTTTGTTTTTATTAGATTTAATTTTATTAAAAAAAATTCAAAACATTTGTTTTCAGGAAATGGTCAAGAAGAGAAGAAACTGAATTTTATAGGGCTATTAATTCTTTTGGCATTGAAAAACATACAGAAACTGATGAGATAATATGGACTAATTTTAGAAATGCCTGTAATTTGCCAAGAAAATCTAACGAATCGCTTACTGAATACTTTAAAGCTTTCTATACAATGTGTCAAAAAATTTGTCAGAGATATCCTCTTTTGTATGATGGTATGTAAAGGTTCAGTGCATTTTACTTGACTGCTTGGTGATTTGTAGACAATCATACAATTGAAGTTGAAAATATATCAACAGAACGAGCCAATCGCTGTTTAATGAAAATAAATATTATATCCAAAATTAGAAATGAAATAATTGTTCATCCAGAAATTGAGAAAAGAATTAAACTCTTGTGAAAGCACAAATGATTTCCCAATATGGTGGATTGCCGGATTTCATGATTTGAGTATTCTTAAAGGAATTTCGAAGTAATTTTCTGTTTTTAATATCAAACTTAAATTTAAATAATATGTAATATTAGAAATTAATTTTAATCCCGTCGCTAGATTTTTAAAATTTTAGTTCAAAACATTTTAAATTAAAAAGGATATCGTGGATTTTGTTAAGATATCATATCATATTTTTCAATCAAAATACACGATTCTCTCAGCATAATAATTTTTGTAATTATAATTGTACTTAGGTCAAGCAATCATTCAATATTTGAATTTGCAAAATACGTTATGACAGATGCTTTATTAATTAAGATTTCATAGTATAAAATTTTACATTTCATAAAAAGTATTGCGTTATGGAGAATTATATTGGTTGAATAATGCTATAGGTATGTGAATTATATTATAAAAAATCAATACTATGAAATCCATAATAAATATTCTATTATGAACAAACATACATAGAGAATTATATAATTAATATTAAATAGCATTACGTAATTTTCTATGCAATTTTGAATTATTATATCACCAATATAATATTAAATCCGCAATTTTAAATATAAATATTCAGTTTATTTGTACACTGCATAATACAATATAATTTATGAGTCATTAAACAAACTCTACTATTTAAAGAGTAATTTATAGGACAATAATAATTAATTTTGTGTTTGATGCTTTATTTATAATTCTTCTGGAATTAATTTAAATCTAATGGAAACAATGATACTGAGAAAAGTGCTATTCAAATCGAAATCGCCCTATCATTAACATATTACACTTCTAGAGATATTTCTGCGTAAATTAATGTCGAATTCTAGTGATGGATTTAGCGAAACTCGATATAAAAGTTGAGTATTGTACAGTTCATAGGATTTGGCGATCATGATAAAACCCGATAAAGACGCACGGATCATTGTTGATTGTTGATTTTGGAATTAGAATTATAAAAGTCGATTTAATAAATAATTCAGTCACAATTAAAATGTCTAGAACTACAAGCTGTAGCTGGTATTTCAACTTTTGGAAACTTAGGTGTTGGTTTCTATTCGCCTTATTTGATAGAAGTTAAAGTGTGATTTATTGGTGATGACAATTCATGTTTATGAGTATTCTGTTGGGGATTCTTTTAGCCTTTGAATCTGATTTAAATAAGACCCGTTTCAAATCTACCGTCGTTTCATTCAAACAAGATTAAACAAGTATTCTTTGGAGTTTTGTCTGTTTAATATGAATACAAACTCATCCCCCGATTTACGTTGTTTCACTTTAATGCGGTCAATAAAATACAATCTTCAAATTTAATGTGAAATCACAGAGTTCATTTACACAATTGTTTATCTGATGGGACCTATCTTATATTTTTGTATGAATTCCTTGCCTTTTTTACGCGGGGTTTCTGAAGAACTTACCTACCGCGCAAATCGGGGGAAAGTATATAGTTATTTGAAATAGACAATTAAGCCAAAAATATTAGAAAATATTATCAATAGATAATAAATAAGGTCCTTTATCCTTTTCACTATAGATTAATTTCAACTTCTTTTATCTTTAATTGATTTTCAGATTAAATCATAAAACAATATATTGATTTATAGTTTGAAAAGAAATGAATAAAGAAATCGATAATGAATAAATGTTTCATAAAATAGAAATTGTCTAAATATTATTTAACTATAAAAGCTATATTTTCTAATAATTTAAAGGTGACTTTAACGATAATTTCTCATATTAATTTATTGTAGATATGGAGCAACTAGAACTGAGATAGCTATTATCAGTGATTCTAATTTGGAGTTTAGACAAACAATTTTGGATTTACTTAGACAACAACAGCAAGCTAATAGTAAAAGTGCGTCACTGGAAGTAAATAAAATAACTCAAAAAAATTGCTCTAAAAAAATTGATAAAAACGAAAACCAAAACGAAAACATTGATAATTGTCTAGATGAGATAGATGCTTCGTCTAATTTCATGTTGGAGAAAGCTGATGAATTGATTTACGAAGATGCATTTAATAATTTAATTATCCAAGTAATAAATGAATTTATCGACCAATTAGATTCCGTTAAAAAAGGTATAATTTATTGGCCATTTATACTATTTAGTTATTGTAACCAGAAACCGATACCGATTATTGTGAGAACAACAACAATGATAATAATGATATAACATTTGATATTTCCGTCCTATCGAAAATTGGCTGGCCAAAAGAAAGGATATTATTTTCCAGATTAGAATTAATAGTTCAAACTATTGAAGTAAGTCAAAGTTGTAATAGTTTTAAAGAATTATTACCCAGTAATTCCACTAGTAATGAGGCTTTTTTACATTTTTAGGAACTTTAAATAAAACACTTGTGAGGATAACAGTAATTGATTAAAATATTAAATTAAATTAAAAATTAAATTAAAAATTAAATTAAATTAAAATTTAATTAAAATTAAATTAAATTATTTAACTTGTACGTGAATGATTATAATGATGTAAGTATGATTATTGAGAAATTCATCGTGTTTATTAAATAATCCCTAATCAGGTTTTGTGTGCCAAAGATTGCGATAGCGCTCCTGTTCCCGCTCCAACACGAACTAATACGATCTTGTTGCCACTGAAAGGGTTATATAAGTTTATATTTGCAAGTTTTATTTTATTAATAAAAACATTTTACATTTATTAATCAATAATATTTTGAAATTACAAAACAATGGCATTTTTTAACGAACGTTATTTTTTATTAAAATTAATTCCCATCGATTGCAAAGAGCTCCTGGTACCAAAATTTAATCCTTTTATCATTAGTTAATCTTGTCATAAATCGGAATAAATGAAAACTAAGCAGAGCTAAGCCTGGGCGAGACATAATTCCTTTGTCTAATTCTTTGAAAAAGGCAGTGCCGAAAATTCGTGAATACAAGAAAAACATCGATATATTTACTGATTCATAGTCAAGTTTTTAATAAATACAATGTCAATGGAAAAGAAATCAATGGTGAAAATCGAAAGAAGTTCTTATAATACTTTAATCTTCTGTATTGACTTTGAAGTACGTAATTGATCGTTATCCTGTTGATTTCTAAACGATTTCTTATAACCGACACTGAGTTATTTTTCGAAGAATTTGCTTTGTGGCTTTGCTTAAAAATAGATTATTTCTTCACGATTCCTCAAAAACAAATAATCTCCTAATCACATCGATGTTGTTTACTCAGTGATTTTGCCATTAGCGATCCTTTCTTTGATTTGTATTCCAATAAAAACAAAATACTCTTTTAACGTCTTTCATCCCTATGTAAATGAATTTAGCAAATTTAATTATTATATGAAGGTAGCGAAATTTTTTTCGATTATTTTTTAATTCGATGGGAATTCCCGAACACATTTAGCAAATTTCTCTCATTGGTAGCCTTAAGAGATTCAGTATTTAAAATCAGAAGTAACCAGAACTTTCTTTTCTTTTATATGGAGATTTATTTCAAAAAAAACTTTTTAATTTTAACAAATTCTTTGCTTGTAATATATAACATATATTTTCACATTCTCGATGGTACTTAAAATTTACTTTCCGTACTTGTGAATAGACAGTATTTCCAATATAATGATTTATATTATTCTTGATTTAAAAATATTGCCAAAATGAAATTATCTAAAGCTCAACTAAGAACAATTTCGTTTATCTTGATTCTTTTAAAATATAGGTCAATGTATTAAATATAAAATTAATTGAAAGAATGAAGGGAGACGAAATCATAAAATATCAAACAAAGGTAAATAATATAGAAGATAAAAGATTAATCGAAAATTCTTGGATATCTCCATTCGTACATCCTTTTCACTATATATTTCGATAGCATCACTATCAGCATCAGATTACCTACATTCACGATGGATGAATAACTATACTATATTGATAATATATAAACAAATTATAAAATCTATAAATTTTCAATTATAAATAAAAATTTTAAACAATTATTATTTTTTTAAAAAATAATAGTCAATTATATTTAAACTTTTAAAATTATCTAAAAAATATTATTTTAATTAATTTTTTAATTATTTAACATAACTATTATTCAATATACATATCACATACACATATCACACGCTCAAAACAATTATCAAAATTTTTTGATAAGATTTTAAAATCAGACATTCCTAATTCTCTCATATTTTGCTTTTCTCAAAATCTTTTAAATCGTTTTCTCAATTCAAATTTTTTTCAATTCTCCACATATTTTGTCGTCTCTTGTTTTTGATGAATTCTAATTTCCGTTTTTACTTCTATAATTCTGATATCACAGTTTTCGATAATTATGGAATTCTTTCTTACACTGTATTAACTTTGAATTTGATTTTTAGCAGTTACCTTCTCATTCTCTTCGTTATTTCACACAAGATATTTAGATAAGAAAAATTCTTTTTCGTTTTGTTTGTCTTTCAAAATTTTTTTATTGTCTAATTAATTATTTTTTCTTTTTTCTTATTTTTTGATTATATTCATCATGCTTTCATTTACTTCATATTTATTTACTTTTTAGAGGTCTGCAACAATATTATTTTCCTCATTGATTATAATTATTTTATTCTATTATTTTATACCTCTGCATTAGCACAATGAATTATCTCTTATTAATGTAATCGAGCCTTGGTGTAATAATTTTTAACGAATTAATACGACTTTCTCAACATTAATATTCAACTAGAAAGGAGAATGGCCCTTTTCTAAAAATCAAAATTTACCGATTTTTGAGGAACACGAAGTTCTTTCTGAATCTTTAAAAACGAATAAAGAAGAAGTTGTTTCTTTGTTTCAAGCTTCCGAAGTTAGTATTTATAATATTTTCTTTTCAATAATCAAAACCTTTTCAAATTCCGACTTTCATGAACTTTACTTAAGAATATCAAAACAGAGCCCCAACTTACTTCTTTCAAATCGAAACGTCGTGGTCGAAAACGAACTGTTACCCAATTTATGCCACCACAACAAATAAACGATATTTCCAAAACCGATCAAATAAAATTAGAAGAACACACTTTACAGGAAGAACCCAATATTCAGGCAGCATATAATTCATGGAATGCTGCGTTATCTTTGTCGTTGTCGACTGATCCAACTCTGTTAATGCAAAAGATGCTACAAAGTATTTAATATTTTAATTACATCAAAAAAGTAATAAATGATCACAAAGTGACCCCAGAAACAAACAGTGGACATGCTTCTTCAAGCGCACCTGGAAACGAAAATAGAATATCTAATCCAAATAATGGATTAAATCTGTCTAACTTATTCAAAGTAAAATCAACTACAAACGGTTCATCAACGGATTCCAGCTCATGGAATGTTAGCCAATCATCTGGGATTAAAACTAGCAAAAATAATGTCCGACGAGGTCGTAGACCGAAACATACTGGGCCATATGAGGTACGTAATTCTTTAAATTTGTAATAGCTCGATTAATTAAATCATATTTAATTAAGTTTTAATTACTTTAATTATTTTTTACTAGTATTCATTTTTAAATAAAATTTATTAATTAGTCAAATATAATAATTGTGATGCTGGCTAAAAAACCATTTGAAACAATGATCCAAGGCATATCTCATGAATATAATATAAATATCTCATGATTTTTTTAAATTCTCTTTTCCAATGGAAATACAAAATTTTAAAAATTTTAATTTTTAAAATTAATTTTAAATTTTAAATATAAAATTTTATTTAAATTAAAAAAATTCCAGTTATTATTTTACGTAACATTAAAGTAGTTTGAAACATTGCGCTAATCATCAATATTCCCATTGATGAGGTTTTTTCTATTCATAGATTTCCCTGTGTTATAAAAATTTGAGTTTAGATGCAATGAAAACATTATTCCAGAAATTCTAACATCAAAGAACATGATAAATTCTATTCACATAAAATAAAGATTAAAACACGAGAAACTAATCGATAAAAAATCACAAATCATATTGAATCGAAGCACGTAGATTTAAAATACCGAGAAAATACACACAATACAAATCGAACACAATAAATTTATTTGATACGCCGCAATATGGGAACAATACAAAACACTACCTAAGATAGAATAAAATTTAGAATTATACGATGATGACGATGATGATGATAATAATAATACTAATAATGAGGAAGAAGAAGGAGAAGAAGACGTCACCTCTTAGATTGCATTATGTCAATGACATTGCCATTCTCCATACAACTGTCAAAGAACACTTTAAAGTAAAATTCAATTTTTAAAGGAGATAATGTGAGCTGCAAATAAAATATTATACGCAGGAAAATGCATGAATATTAAAATTTAAAAGACTTAAAGGATCAAAGAAGTATCACAAAATCTTGAAAATCAGGTACATCAATGATCTATTCTTAGGTTACCCTAATTCGAGAACATTAATTGGGAAATGCACAATGATCTTAAATAACCAGAGTGAAGATTTATTGTAAAAGAAATATATAATGAAATAATAAATCTGCAGAGTATTAATAATAAACAAAGAGGGACTATTTGTCCCTCTTTATTAATGTTGTCGTATTGTTGATTCCCAGCTTTTGTTCTACACTGACTATTTTTCTGCATATATCGGCATATATTCCCTAAAATACAGTCAGTATTTATTATTTAGTTACTACTACATGGTTTGCGGGCTGTATATTATCTTACAAATCAATATATACAAGTCAATGACCCACGAGCTTTGATGTTAACATATATTTGTACAATTTATACATTTTACAGAATTTACATTTTCTAGGTGAAATTCACTATTTAGGCTAGACATCATATCATGTAAAATATCTCTATTTTACATATTTCCGGTAACACACACGCGCACATATGTATAATTAATTGTATAATCATCTTAATTCTAAATAAAATAATTATTTTTATATTTATTAAAAATGGTTGCTTATCTTTTGGTTCACTATTAATCTATTTCTTCACTCAGTTTTCGATTATAGATTAACAGTTTTCCTATTTTATACAAATTTCCGCAGTTCCCTTTTCCTCGAATTTGTACTTTTTATCTAAATTAATCCCATAAAATTTTATCAGAATACTTTTGAAAGAAACATCAAAGTAATTTAAAACTTTTTTACATTTATATTTGAAATTAAAATACTTACCGTTAGCATTTGGAATCTTTCGTATTTTCATGAATATTATCCATTTTTGATCTATTTACATTTTGCTTGGTGTTTTCAACGATAAGAGAAAAGGTAAATAGTAAAAAACTTTGATCTATGGTCGAAAAAAAATAATTGTTTTTTGTTTTCAATGTTTTGTATTTATTTTTTATTTCGGATTAACTATTGTTTGCACATTCCAGAATTTATTGTTTTCAGAATATTTCGTCAAATTTTTTCATTGTTTTCGCTTCGTGTTTAGGTGTCACGAGATTCTAAAAGAGAATCTGTATCAGGCTTAAATATTTTCAACAACCGCTCTCTTAATTCCAACTCTTCAATTGAAAATTCTAACAGTAATCCTGAAACTATAATTCCAATTATTAATATTTTCAATGGAACTCTTATTTATGACGAAACTGCTCCAAAGAGAAAGAATCTTGAGAGCTTTTTGATGCATAATGCAAATTATATGCCCTATTCAGTGGAAGAAGTTAGAAATGCATTTAGATTTGTAATTTTATTATTATCAACAAAGGAAGATCAAAAAATATTTAACAAAGTTGCAAAAGCTCGTGGACAAGAAACAGGTCCTTTAGAGGCAATGATATTTACTCAATACATGAATTTTATGATGAGCACAATGCTAGCTTCCCAGTCACCTCTAAATATTTACAATTCATTTCTATTATCAGGCGAAGGATCGAAAAATAGTTTACCAGACGAACAAATGAATGCATCTTCATTTTATATGCAACAATATCAGGATTGTCTTCTATCGATGCTTGGAACTAGCGGTCATTCAATGCCGCCAGGATTGGATTTTAAATCTCTAATGAACCACGAAGAAATAAATAAAGGAAATAAAAGACGATCACTATCTCCTATTAAAAATACTGGAATACCAACTAAAGTAAAATCATATTCCATTAGTCATTTAACAGATGATGATAATTCCGGTAGTCCTGAAGGTAATTTATTGTTAATTTATATTTTTTCAAATCATTAAATGAGTCGTTTCTTTTGAAAGTGGGACAAGTCAATTTAAGTATAGGAAACGTTTTATTTTCTCAACACATATTTTACTGCGACATACATAAGGGGCATTTACTGACAGAATTTACTTTAGTAATTTATGTCATAAGTACCACATATTCTGCCCATTCAAATATTACAGCTCCATACGTGTGACGTTTAATATGAAATTGTTTTAAATCAGTTTATGTCACGTTTAATGTTGGATGGATTTCATTGCTCTGATTACCCCAAATTAATAAAAAAATATTGTGCATTAAGTGGTTAATAAGCATTATTGGATAATAAATTGATAGCTGTAAATGATCAATAAATTCTAAAAGGCTTTTCAAAAAGATAAATGAGCAACGGAACTGCAGTGATATTGTGAATACATAAATTGAGGATTAGAGTACAAATAAAAGAGACTATAAAATCTAAAAGAACATTGACTAGAGAATCAAATAAAAATTAAAAATTCATCTTCAAAAAACTATTTCGAAATATTTTTATTTTATTTATATATTTAATATAAATTGAAAAATAATTGATTATTTAAATTACATTTTAAATTAATAACATTTGTTTATCAAATCTATAATATCTATAATATTTTCTATCCTTCTTGATAATGACTGGATAATTGTCGAAATATATCGTAAAACGAATGTTTGAATCGCGCTTTCTTATAATTATATCATTGCTATATTTATTTATTTAAAAAAAATACAGTTATAATACAGATGAAAAATTCTTGGTCATTTGATTTGTAAAACATATGAAGAGATGTTGTAATAATTCAACTAATAATAACATAAAACTCATGCATTAATTGTAGAAAAGTGTGTTTCAGTGAATTTTTATTAACACTTGACTTCCTAATAATAGTTTCTGTAATAGTGTAATGAACCAAGTCATACTTTTATCTCTATTTTCATTGAATTTGGAACAGATGGTGTTGCAATTTACTTTTAAGGCATTTTTAGCAAACAAATTTAATATTTTATACCTTTGAAAAGTTCTATTTCACGTAAGAATATTTTATTTTAATATTGCAAAATTTTGTTGATTTTAATTTTTTATTCTCTAAGCGTTTTTTAAAAAATAATTCTAATTATGCTCTCTACACAAAAAAACATTGGGATTTGCACTGTGTATCACAAAGCTTGTAATGTTTATCTAATAATAATAATAATAATAATAATAATAATAATAACAATAATAATAATAATAACAATAATAACAATAATAATAATAATAATAATAATAATAATAATAATAATAATAATAAACAATAATAATAATAATAATAATAATAATAATAATAATAATAATAATAATAATAATAACAATAATAATAATAATAACAATAATAACAATAATAACAATAAATGTAGTTCTTTTAAGAAGTGACATGTCGTTCCCATTATGTGATCTATACTTTATTAACACTCTCAGTGCCATGTCAGTCATTGTTGACTGACGGTGCTTGGCCGCTTGCACCACAACAATTTTTGGAAATTTTCTCTTCGTTTCATTAAGATTATGACAGCAAAGAAAGCGAGAGTCGCATCTGAAGTTCAAAGTTCTGATAGAGACTTTTTTAAATAAACTTCCCAGGTCAATGTGTCTGACAATAACATGTTAAAAGGCTTGTTTATTCTTTGGCACTGAGAGTGTTAATATATTTGTCTTAGACTATATTTTTGGTTTTCCCTTCTGGTGCAAAAAACATAGTGTCAAATGAGGGTTGCATGCAAAATTTCAGCACCCTAGGT
Source organism: Schmidtea polychroa (assembly GCA_959609185.1). Taxonomy (NCBI): domain Eukaryota; kingdom Metazoa; phylum Platyhelminthes; order Tricladida; family Dugesiidae; genus Schmidtea; species Schmidtea polychroa. Next base: position 63,970 of record CAUHTR010000508.1, on the reverse strand, counting down.
CCAACGTTGGGGAATTCTATGGGTAACAAACAAACAAACTTTCATTTTTATATATTAAATTATTGATATAATTTCGTCGTTACTTTTACGAAATACTCATTTTATTTGAATTAATAATTATTTTTTTAAATTAATTATTTATTATGAATTTATCTTTTTTTATGTTTAAAATTCGATTATTTGTCCAATACAGTAAACCATCAATATAACGGACCAATTCGAGTGAGAATTTGTCCATCAATGACTGTTTTTACTTTGAGTGACACGCTTATGTAATTCAACTTAATTATGAATGCATTTTTTTCATTTCCTAGAAGAGTACTTTAGAGTTATTTTTCGAAAATATCAAATTTTTCTCCAAAAAATACATTAGGGCTTTTTTAAGATGTCTTGTTTTTTTCATGTACAAAATTCACCATTTCCCAATACACAGCTATTTCATCTTCTGAAAAAATCGACACAAATCTAGAAACCTCAATTATCCCAATTATATTTCTTATGAATTACACGGTCGCAAAAAACATGATAAAACTCATTTTAGTTTCTAACAGAAATGGATTCATAGATATGTTTTCAATGAACAATAAAAATACAATTATTGGTGATTTAGGTAATTATCCAATAACTTTTAATATTCATGCTTTAGCAAACACGCTAGCTAAGGAATTTTATATTGCAAAATTTACAAAACTTAATTTTCGCCCAAACGGGGGAATTACATCTTTACTCTTGACTTTCGACAAGAACAATATGTCGTCTTAAATAAGTGACTTTGGCTTTTAAATAGAATATGACAGTCCAATTGTTAATATTTTCCACTTATTGGCAGGGAAGAAAGTGAAACGGGTGGGGATTACAAAGCTAGAACACCAGTAGATAGATTGATCACCACTAGAACAGGTCACGAAAATAAAGGTTATATATTGATGCATGGTTGCTATGGAAACGAGCTCCAAAGTTTCTAAATCAGATGTAGGTCACGCCATAAAATAGCATCATCCGTATATTATGAAACATAGACAAACCTATATTATAGAATTAATTTTGTATAACCAAAAAATTTATTGATTTTTTACTAAATTTTTCTAAGTATTTGAGTTGACCTCCATTTAATTTAGAAACTTTGTAGCTCATTTCCATAGCAACCATATATAACATATATTATCGTGACCTACATTAAATTCTGAGTTGGCCTAGACATTTTCGAGGGGCATACTGCGACAGAAGTGACCATCTACTAACACACCAAATGTGCTGCAATTTGTTGGGAATAGTTTGCAACAAACTAAGAGTTCACCAATTGGTCAAATGGGTCAGTAGTATTCAACATTTTGGGCGTTTGGAACCCCTTTCAACTGAAATACAACCTGATAGCCCTCCTCGCCCCAATCCACCCATCCCCGTCACGTAACATATAGAGTAGAAATTATGTCCGTTAATTCGATGGTTTACTGTATATTTCATTTCCTAATATATATCTAGTCAAAATGACTCATTCTTTGATTTTATGTTTAAATAATAATCATTCTAGAAAATAGAACTCCTGCACACTCGAATTTAGCTTCAATTGTTGGAATTGTTGAGAAATCAGATGATAAATTAGGTTTTTTAAATTCCAATCAAAAGGTTTCCAACAGTAAACTTTCTTCATCTGATTCTGTCGGTAAATTGCATATATCCAATTCCAATTCCGACATGTTAGCTTCCTATCAGGCTTATCTCTATAGTGCTATGCTTTACTCAGACTATATCTCATCGATGCAGCAATACTCTCTCGCTAACAGTAAAATCAATAATAGTATTCCAGAAATCTTTAGTAATTTTAAACAGCCGCCTCCACAACAGCAACAGCAACAGCAACAACAGCAAAATAAAGTCATTGACATAATGCAATCTAATAGCAATAATAACCAAGTAAATATCACACCAGCTCCAAACATTCCTATTGAGTTGACTTCTTCGTCTCCTTCTTCTTCATTATTATTATTATCATCATCATCATCATCATCAACAACAACAACAACCTCATCATCATTATTATCAGCATTATCATCATCGTCGTCGTCGTCGTCATCGTATAATTCCAGAGCGAATAAACGAAATAAAGTTACAAATTTCTCCGTTGAATCGATGGGTATTGCTGCAACAGAGCCATTTTCTATTAGTAAAATCGGCTCCGTAGAACAAAATGCAACCTCTCATATTTCATCACAAGACAATGATGATTATGCAGTTCTTGATCTCAGCAATAGATAAAACATATATATTCACATATAAATATAAATATAAATATATATATATATGTTAACTGACATTAATTAGGAAGCATTTAGTGACTTATTCCATAACACCTCACCCTAATATGGTCAATCAAATGTACTTTGTTAATTTATCCTCAATATGTTTGCTCTAGATCATTTTATACCTTCTTTTGCATTTATTTAATATATACTCTGTATATCAATGCAACATATAATTATTGGATATACATAACTGCCATCATATGTGTAACCTATAATTACAATGTTACCAATTCTGTTGATTATTTTGTATAGTTATTTATTTATTACCTTTATCACAGTGGCATTTATTTGGCCATTTCTTTGTGTGCAATAAATTTTAACGGGGATTGTTTGGAAAAAAGAATAAGAAGAGGAGGAGGAGGAGGGAGGGTGGGGAATAAAAGTGATTGAGGAATGAGGAGTTTGTACAAATGTGGATGAATGAATGTGAAAAGGCAATTTTTAGTATTTGAATGTGTGTGTGTATGTATGTATTTTGTGTGTTATTTTTAATGATTGTATTGGAATTATTTTTAATAGCTTTATGACAAATTGGTTTCCAGGATGAAATAAATACTTTTTTTTCGTGGATTTTATTTATTTTTTGTCTTTGAATTTTTTGAAGTTTTCCCGCAATTGTTTGAAGTTGTGAAAATAAATCGTATTGAAAATCTCAACATAAAAAATTCATTTAATGCCTATCAAAAGTTCGGTTCGGTACATTTCTAAATGTCCAATCTTACCGTTCTAACAATACCGTCATAGTGGAAAGACGAAGCACTCGTCAGAAATAAAAAGCAGTCTTTTTATAACGTGTTAAATTTGAATATCAGCAATGGGTACCTTTATGATAGGGAAAAGTAACCAGCTAATGAGGCACACTGGGCATACTTTTGTCTTTTTCAAGTGAGAAATTTAATCACATACGCAAAAGAATCGCCGGAGACCCATTTTCAGCTGGTCTCATACGTTTTCTATGTAAGATAAGATCCAAACTTTGGAAGGCATTTCAAGGCCGTAATTTATTCTTGAGATCAGTAATTTTAATGTGTATATCGTCACATATGAGCCAGTTTCCCGCTGGAATAGATATTATGTCTTCTACAAGCACAATTTTCCTAAGTCATAAACTCACGGCTTAAGCTGAACATTACTTTCAATGCATTACTTTCACATTAATTTCAAGAGAATTTCTCGTCTATGTGACGATAATCGAACATTCTAATTGTGAATTTATTCGATCTCAGAAAAGAATATGATTATGAAATTGTATGCATTTATATATTTTTGACTTACAAACAGAAGCTTACGTGCTAAATGAGTCTTGATTTGGGGATATTGGAAAAAAATTTGACGACCTTCATCTAATTTTGATGGTATTTTACTTGCTCACTTAGTTTCGATTTGAAAACACTATGACGTTGGCTTATATAACTTCGCAATTTCACATATTATATTATGCACAGTAGACAGTTTAACATTGGTTAATCTTGACTTTTCCTGCCAAAAAATTAATTGACGAGTTCACATCGATAACTCTAACGTGGTTCATTCTACAAAAAATGAATGCATATGGAAGTCTTTAAATATATGGAATCTAAAATAATAATATAGAAAAAGTGAAAAATTAAGATAAAATATCTAAGACAAAGTAGATAAATTAATGTAACAATTGCCTTGACAAGACACAATTTTTATTCAACGGTGGAGAGGTAAATAATAATCAAAATATTTTAATTTGCGCTAACTATTTCAATACCTTGCTGTCACACTGTATTAAAACGGTTCCTAACCTTTGGTACGCGTGCCAATAGGGGTACATGGAAGACAGATAGCTGGTACTCGAAATTTGCATTGATAAAAGCCGAACCCGATATAAAATTTCACAAAAAAATATATACTTACGGTTATTTTTGTAAATTTACATTAAATATGTACGTTGTTAGGGGTCATTGCATAATTACGTCACGCCAAAAATGACCATTTGCATTTTTTGGATCACCTAAACCTTTCTGTTGCTTTAATACAAGGAATGATATGTTGGCATTTACTTCATCCAAACGTTTTGGTTCTCGTATTTCTGCTGGTGTATGACGTTTTATATCTTCCAACATATTCTGCTTTTCAACCTCATTTATACTCGATTCACTAGTGATGATTTTCGATTCTTCAAAAACTGAAGTATGGCTGATTTTTTTGTCCATAACTGTCGGCAATAACAGTTTACCAGTAGATGATTCAACAGACACAAATGGAACCTCCTGCAATAATGTTTTCTTTGCTGGAATGTATGTCCAATAACTCAGATTCTTTGCTTTTCGTTTTGCTACAACCATTCCTAACTCGTTCAGTTTCGTTTGACATGTAGATGGTTCTGATTTTAATTCATTCCATAAAGCCTGCGCCTCTGTCAGCTGATCGTGCTTCGATTTGTCCGGATGTACAAAGCATACGTATTCACTAGATCTTGGTATAGATCTGGCATTTTGTTAACTTTGCTTTTCTTGAACATGTCTATAGTCATCCAATATTAAAAAGTTTTCATTAATATTCTAATTTAATATTTTAATTTAATGATTTATTTATATTAAAATATAAACTAATAAATACAACTAGCGTGACGTCACGACGTCACGTTCAGCTCAGCTCACCCACCCACGTCACGTTTCGTCACATTTTGAAGGAACCCACCCACCAACCTTCAAGCGTGACGTAATTATGATATGACTCCTTATCATTATTTGTCTTAAAAATTTTCAAATTCGAATAATGTTAACAGGAAATCGTTTTATATAAAGACATGGTGTGCATCCACCTTGTCAAATTTGGTGATCTTCAACAGGAATATTTATGCATTTGGAATGAAATGCATATTTTAATAAGTAGTGTTTAAATTCTTAGATTTGTGTTCACTAGATTGAACTTGTCCATTGAGATTCGAACCAATTCGCGAACCGCTTCTCACTCACTTTCTTAGTGAATTTCGATTGGTTAATTTCGTTCAACGAGTTGATTGAATCACAAAATACTCCACAAAATAAATAAAATGCACCAGGAATATTTATGATCAATAATAACACCAAGTAAAACAGAAGCAAAATAATACACGAATAAAAATAATTAAAGCAAAGGTAATAAAATCGAGAAAAGCAAGTTGCACACGAAACATATTTTAAAATCACGAAAATAACAAATCGCCGAAGAAAGACAAAAATAGCAAAAAATATCATCTTAACCATGGTATGAGTGATATCAGATGGAAATCATTTGACCAGTCAGAAAGAAAAGAAAAATAAATAAATTTTAAATCAAATCAAAGAATTAAAACTGAAAATAAAATAGACCAATCAGTTGGATTGGAATTTAAAATGAAATTGGAATTTAGAATGAAATAACAATAATAAAAACGATCAAAATACACATTTGATCGATTCTGATTGGTCGAATCCATTAACAAATTAGTATATAAGGACTAGTCTCAGCCGACAATTTATCACTTTTTTTAAAATTATAAATTATTTGTTCAAATCTCAACAGACATCTTTTTACAACGTTACAACTGTTTTATCAAACTAAACTTTATTTAGAATATCATTTGAAAATTATTCTTATTACTACGCAAGGAACTATCTAGAACATTTTAGCAATCGGTAATTATGCTACTTTTATTGTATTTTTTATAATTCTTCAATATTTCGTTTTCCTTCTTTAACAATATCGTATATTTGTTTCTATTCAGAATTTTATGTTATATTATAAAGCAGGTCCTGAACCAATGAACGCACACATACTCGCACACCAAAATTAGGGTATGCATTTCGGTCATAATTTAATCAGTTCTAGCTAGTAAGTTACATTGTGATTTTATGCCAATTTTTGATTCGGGAAAACAAATATGGATTAGTTTTGATTATATTTAATTATGCATTTTTGTCATATAATTACAATGTAGAGTTGGGTAGAATTATCGTCTTGTTTTTTTTCAAACAAGCAGAATTTTGTCCAGCACTAGGATGTTGAATTTAAAATTTTTGGACCCACAGCCAACTACACATGCAAGATCGTAAGGAATTATCAACCAGGAGTGATGGTTATACTGCGCCGTGTATACAGAACAGTTGTACCAGCCTGTACATCACGTACTTCGAAGGCGCCGGGGTAAATAATGAACCTTATGGACATTGTCTACCTCTGGTATATCTAATATATGTAAAATTGACAGAGGATACAGCGAGCTTTAAGTTCAGTTGTAGCTCTAAGGTGCCCACATAACACTAAGCGTTCGCCCTACCGAGTCCAGTGGGCCGGTGTGACGAACAACTTGAATAATTTATGATTGATAGTGATAGTTGACTACTCACCTAATATAAAACCTAAACATACCCATGTATAGGACACTAGGAGTTCGTTTTTCAAACGTCCAGTAGACTGAGAGAAACAAACGGATAAACTTCCACAACTTAAAATGTGTACCAGTAACAATAAGTATTAAGTCTGAAAATTCATCAAACTAGTTAATCGAACATATTATCTTAAGGAAGAACCAAACTCAACTCCAAGCATAAGTGACTACTCCTTACAAGTTCATTTTCAATAACAATAACAATAACATTTACAATTTGTATAGTTAACTTTAGTACGACTATTATTAAATCTTCACCATGAGTCTAATAATTTCATTATCATTGCCTATTAAAACAGCTCTATCTGTCGCACTATGTAAAGTCCCATTAGAACTTTTAGAATCGATAATTTTGTCACTACTATGGTACTTATCATCATCCTATCTTCACTGTATCATTACTACTAGCCGGACTTTCGCTTCACGTATTGATTTGCTGCATTATTGGGAATTTATAGATCCATCAGTCCTACATCTACTACTTCAGAACGAGTATTTTCAGTTGCAGGTAATATTATCACAAAACTTCGCAGTCGGCTAGATCCAAAAACGCTAAATACATTACTATTTTTAAAATATTACTTTACTTGCAATAAATAAATGAGTAAATAAATCAATAAGAAAAGAAATATTGTATAAATTTTTGATTTTTAATGTTTTTTTGATATATTATAAAATTGGGAAGATTTTTCGGGTTATCCGGGTACCCGGGTAATTGAAAAATGTACTCGACTACCCGGGATGTAGTTTTAATGGGATATTTTTGTACAATCTAACTAGCTTGAATAAAGAACTTATCAGGGTATAGAAAATATCGAAACGACAAGTATGCGTTTAAATAGGGTTGCCACATGTTGAGAGGCTCAAAGTAGGACAAATCAATTACGTACTAGTACGTGGGTAGTAGGTAGGACAAATATCCAAATTGCAGGACTATCCTACCGAAAGTAAGACGTGTGGCAAATCTATCACTTTTTACACAAGGACTGGTCCCAAATAATGTCCTAGTCTGGAATAATGGCTACCGAATTAAGCGCGTGAACGAAATCAGAGTAAAGCTCGGGTTCGGAGTCGTCCTGTTACACAGTTGTCCGATGGTTGTGCTCAAGTGGGAACCAACCTTTAATCCGGCCCGACTTGCCTGAGACAAGTCCATCAATGAGATCGACCTGGTCATCGCTAGGCTACGACAGGTAGAGCACGACATTGAAGAGTGACTGATCGAGGACATGATCGGGGATTATCTCTGCCAACATGACGAGACCTGGAGACAAGATCACGCGGAGCTGGACTCTAGCGAGTAGAACCCTAGCCGCCGTGCTTTGGATCTACGAGAAACCATCTCGCAAGTGTGGCTATTAATATTTATCTCTTTAAATGCTCGTGGAGTTTTTAACTTATTAATTACCAATGGCTTCATCACCTGAAGCGTTGAAACACAGAAGAACTGATACACGGTATTTCACTGATTTGTGACCACCAGCTATTTAAAGTGATTTAGCATCATTTGTTCCAGTTGTAGTCTTTTCCAAAATAAGTCGGACTCATCTGGATTCAAAACTTGATCAGCAGAATATGAATTTGTCGTAATTATATCTTTTAGCTTTACAGAATATTCATTTGCTGCATGCACATCACCCGATGCTACTTCACCTTTCATTTTAAATTAAACAAAGAATGCCTGTATTATAGATAATTAACCCTTAATTGCATTGTGTAGCAAATTTGCAACATACCAGAATTTCACGTTTAGATCGCCTAAAATAAATAAAAAGTAACCATTTCATAGTGTTGCTTGTGAGCTACAAACCTCCTACAAAGCAAATTACACGAGGCAGTTATTAGAATTTTTAAAAAAAATTATTTTACAAATACTTTAAAAATTTTTTTTTCAAACCATGTAAAATTGAAATCACATAAAAAAGTACCGTGTAAATCGAGAGATAATATTATCATGTCTTTTTAAACAAAAAACCAATATTTTGTTTTATCGACTAAAAAAGTGAAGGAAATTAATGGAGAAAAAATATGTTTGTTTCAATGTTGTCATTTAGAAATATTAATTTTTTGTAGATAATCGATAAATTATAATTTTTATACATTTCAAAGCTGATAAAAAGGAAAAATTTAATATTTTTATTTATATTTATATGAAATTAGATATTTCCATTATCTTAATATTATTAAACTTGTGTGAAATCCCCCAAGATACGTGTCTAATTTGTTTGCTCTCAATTCATCGGACTCTGGGAATCCCACGAGATGATGTTTTTAAATTCTATTGAAAAATATGATTTTAAAATGTCTGCTTAAAATTTTTTTACCTAAATATAACTAAGAGTTAAATTTGGGAAACTTGTAAGCTAATTATGGAAAACTTCGCAGAAAAATAATATTCAAATATTTATTCAGTGAAAATAAAAAATTAATTGAAACTGGGACGTAGCCAGGATTTGATCTTGGGAGGGAGCAAAATTATTAATTATTGTAATTCATTGAACAATTTTAAAAGTTGACACGGAAAAATAGAAAAAAATATTTTAAGATAATTAACCAATTTATTATTAATTATTAACAATGTATATTACCAGTGGCGTAGCGAGGTGGGGCGAGGGTGACAGTTGCCCCGGGCGCCACAATTTTTGGGGTGCCGGATTGAACGCAATATATATAAAATATATAAATATAGCCAAGCATTGAAAATCTTTTAAAATAAACGATGAAAAAGGGATTTTATTTTTCTGTTTTCCAGTTTTTTACTAGTTTTGTTATATTTTTATATTTTATATTTTATATTTTTTTAAAATATTATTTTAGAATTTATTAATATGCATTTTATATTTGGCGTTTTTACATATGTCTATTTTAATATCACAAAAAATTTTTTATAGTAAGCCCAGGGCGCCAAAAATATCCCTGCCCCCGGGCGCCAAGTACTCTAGCTACGCCACTGTATATTACATAGAATATATTACAATATAATATTAATTCGTCTTTGTCCATTCATTAATTCAGAAAGTATTTCATCGGGACTTATTTTAACGTCTTGATCAATATATGACAAAGCCAAACCGTGTAACCTTTTTTCATTCATCGTATTTCTTAAATATGGCTCCAGGTATTTATGTGATGTAAAATAACGCTCTCTTGTACAAGATGATACCGGCAAAGTAGCAAATATTGTGAGAAGAATATCAATTTTTTCATAAAAGATTGGATCCCACATTGCTAATGAATCTACAGCAGTAGTCGGTTTGATTTTAATCTCTTCAAATTTTTTATAATTTATTGGGGGGGGGACGAATGCCCCTTAGCTACGTCTCTGAGTTAACAGTCTCTTTTGGCAATTTGGCGGCTTTAAATAGGAAGTACCTATGAAACAATTCATTTAAAATTATGCTAATGAGTACAAATAAAATCTTAAATGAGTACAAATTTACATTCAAAAGACAAATTAAGTATAAAAAATTAATAAAAAATTTTAAAAATTTAAATATCAATTGAGGAAAGGTTTGCTTGCGTTCATCAATTGAATATTATGTACAAGGTGTTCATAAAGTCTGGACACGTGTAAAAATAAAACTTTTTATGCAAATAACATCTTCAATATAATTTCGATCATTTGCAATGTAAGTGTTGATACATTTCACAAAGACTTCGTGAACTTGATGCAATAGGTCCAAATTGCCTTCAATTTGGGTACATTCGCTCCTTATACGTTGAGCCAAGTGTATTGGATACGTAATTTTTGTTGAGTAAACTTTCTTCATAAGCATGCTCCAGAAAAAGAAATCAAATGTACTAAGATCTGGTGAACGATGAGGCCACTCCACATGAACACATTTTTCAACCAAATTAGGTAAATTGTCATTTAACAAATCTCTTACATGTGTGACAAATTTGTAGGGGTGCTATCCTGTTGGAACCACTCAGGAATTCCATCATCAATTCTTTCAAGTTGGAGCATTAACTGATTTTTCAGTATAGCAAAATGAGTGTTCCTAGTCACATTATCATCGTAAAAGAATGGATCAAACACAAGAGTTTCCCATTAAGCATACCAAACCATAACTTTTTGTGCTTCTTGCAGTTTGCGATTTTGGTGAAAGCAGTATCGAACATTTTGTCTGTTAACCTCACCATTTTCACAAAACAAACCTTCATCGATAAACAGAACACAGTGTTCTGTTAAATGGACGATCAACTCCTCTCATTGTGAAGCAAATCCGTTTGAGAATTTTTGTTCATCTTCTTCCTCATCCTCAATTACGACAATTGTCCTCTGATATTGAAAATTTATTCTATCATACAACTGAATAATAACATTGGTTACATTTCACATTTCGACACTCTGAATGTATATGCGCCTCTTCATGACATACCCAGGACTTGAACTTTGGAAACTACTCTCGTCGTAACAATTGTTTTGAAATCCCGTATTTCGTCTAGAATATTCGGCAGTTTCTGTGGACAGGTTTACATTTGATTATTTGTTATTTTTCGAGCTACCTCCACATATCTTACGTTCGACTTCACAATTACTATTGGAAAATTATTTCGGCTGAATTCATTATTCTCCTTTTCTATTTTCATTTAATTTCACTTTCATTTCTTTCACGATTTATAGTAGTTCATCTTCAAATCTTTCTTTAAATCGTGATCTTTTATTGCATTATTGAAATTAAAAATCTTAGCAATTCTTTTTTATTAAAATGGTATCGTAGAATTTGTTCGACTAGTTTCTAAATTTTCTGGCAAAAACACTAGCAGAATGATTTCCCTGTCAATATTGTAACGATTCATTCAAATGTTCAACCAAATTCATTGGTTTTTTAAAAGCTTCTCACAGTCTATTGCTGCAGTTCTGTTGCTCGTCAGTTGTATCATATTTCTTTATTGCATATTCACGATTTTTCCTCTGATTTCTTCTGTAATTGACATTAAATCGAAAAATCTTTCGGATTCTTTAATGAAATCTTCGATATCAGATCCGATTTCATAATTTTATGGAGCTTTAATAAAATTGGCCATCGCGATCGCAATATTAGCTACCGTGAATTTTGTATTTATAATTTGTTGATAGATATTACGACAACAGTTGTTACTTTCATACAATCAAGATTTATTTGTTAAAGAATTCAATTTTACAATGTTTATAATACTTTCCGAACACTAGTTAATTTTCTTAGAGCATTTAGATGTTTGATGATTTAAAGACCTTTTCATGTTTAAATATCAACTTAAGATGATTAGTTATTTTTGACGGGCCTAACATCAACAAAATTAAATTTACTCGAAGACTTTAGTTAAACGAAAATTAAGTTTCAAAGGTAATATTCAATGCCAATTTCCAATAGTAGATTATGTTTTCGAATTTATTTGGGTCTGATTGGTACCATATACAAAACTCGATCCTGTTCTGGGTAGGACACGTGAATTGGTGATCAGACTTCAGAATTTGACAATTCCATTACTAAACCTCATTGAATATCATATTTAAAACTTTACTTTCAATCAAGACTATTTGCTTAAATGGGTATTAGGTAAAAGCATTATTATCTTAAATGGAGGTACTTCCGTGTTATCTTACCCCCAAAAATTAAATTATAAAATACAATTAAAATAACAATATAAAAAATGAGAGAATACATTATTGATGACGTTATTGAACATTATTGAACATAAATTTATTAAGGCTATCAGCGTTAGTAAATGACAAAGCCAGTGATGTGCAGTTTTTGCAGCAACATGGAATTTTGCACAACCCGCGTATTTGTAGCAATAATCACGCCATGACTTTGTCACTTTATGACCATCACGACCGCTGGCGTTGTAAGAAACGTGAATGCCGGGAAGATGTACAAGTTCGACGAGGAACCTGGCTACAAGGCTCCAAATTGCCTTTCAGACAAATTGTACTGTTCATTTATTGTTGGTCAAAGCAGTTGACAAGTATTAATTTCTGCGAAAATGAACTAGATATTGGCGAAAGCAGTGTCGTTGACTGGAACATGTATCTCCGTGAGGTCTGTTCAAATACATTACTGGTTAATCCAATGATAATTGGACGTCCTAACACAACAGTTGAAATAGATGAAAGTTTATTTTCACGGCGCAAAAACCAAGTCGGTCGTGTGTTTCCCCAACAATGGGTTTTTGGTGGTATCTGTAAAGAAACTGGTGATTGTTTTTTGTACACTGTCCCAGATTGAACTGCAGCTACTTTGATGCCAATAATAACTCAGTCTATTGCATCGTATCGGACGAGTGGAAGGCGTACGCTGGAATTGCTGAGATACCAGGACAAGGTTACACACACAGAACCGTTAACCATTCACAAAATTTTGTAAACCCTGTTACCGGTGCCTACACACAAACAATTGAGAGAACGTGGAGGGCGGCAAAGGAACTCATAGACAGATGATTGACTCGTACATGTGCGAGTTTATGTGGCGCAAACGTGTTCTAAGCAACAGTAGCGATGTGTTCGACACTATTCTCAACGACATTGTGGTTTTCTGGCCACCTGGATGACCATTTACAAACTCTTTACAAACATTTGCTGAGTTTGTAACTGTGATTTAGAAAATAAATATAATAATTATGTGTTCTTTTTTAATTTAATTTTTGGGGGTAAGAAAACACGGAAGTTCCTAAATGGATAAATAGAATATTCTTTGCACGAAATTCTACACAAACCTTCAATTAGTTATCTAGCTTTTTTAATTAAAAAAAATCACTAATTTAAAATATTTCACGCTTTACTCATAACATTAATATTCATAATTAATATTCATAACATTAATATCAAAATTGTCCATGATCGTTTGAACGATATTTTTAATAAAAATTTAATTTGAAAATATTTTAAAAGCATTTAAAAACATTTTCATTATTTGCCGCCGTCCAATTGTATCAAATAAAAACTTGACCAATCAACTATGAGTTACTTCGTCCAATCAAGTAGCTAAAATATTAAATTAATAAAATTTAAATAAAAAGTCGGATATATAAATGAAACTAGACTTGGAAATTAATCACAAATTAATTTAATTATTATGGTTAGATAAATATGATTTATTTTAGTTGCATAATTTATATATCAATATTATATTTAAAAAAAAAATTATTTGTAGATGTTAAATTCATGCATATTGCTGCTTTCAGCTTTGATTATCAACAGTATCCTTCATTCCGATGCAATCGGTAAGTAACTTTTATTCCCATTGACTTAAGATGTAATCATCATTTTAAGGAATAACTGAGGACGAAGGAAGAAATGACAAATATAACTCGGCTTTTGAAATCTACGATAAACAATTATTAAATGACAAACTTAGATCTGCATTAATCAAAAAAAGATTTTCAGAATTTTTAGGGAAAAGATTTTCTGAATTTCTTGGTTGAAAACCTTTTGTTTTAAGCAAATAAAATATGATTCGTTTTTACTGAGATTAATTTACCGGTTTTTTAAACACATTTGTGACTAAATAACTTTTCTTTATGTATAAAGTTTTTACAAACTTTAGTTTTCTGAATACTACTATTTTTATCAAACAATCATTCAAAAGCTAACTTTAAAATTAGGGTTAGAAACAGATATGTGCTGATGAGTCCTGCAATCATTCAATGAGAAGCGTACCCAGATTTTAGGAGGTCTAAATGAGGTACCTTAGGTAACCTTAAAAGGCCTTCATATTACAAATTTAGGAGAAACAAATATTTTCAGTTATGTCAACAAAAAAAACTTCTTTTATTCCAGTGTTTCGCCGATAAATTCGAAATTTATGTTAAACGATAACCTATTTCTATTTGGGAACACTTATTGCACTTTCTTGCCGACATTTCTAGGAGCTTTATTAAAATGCAGAAAATTTTCCAAATCTAAACTTTTTAACTGGATTTTTCGCTCATTTGATATATTTTAAAAAGCAAACATCTGCTTGAGTGGTGATAAGTAAACTTATCTTGTATATCCATTTGCACGGAATAAAAACTTCTATAATACAGATTGGGATGCAAATCTATGAATGACTGATGATTTGTCATCAGGTATTTTCATTCAAGTTATGAATTTGTTTTTCTAGGGTTTTTTGTAAATTCAAGTAAGTTTTAATAATTTTTAACTTCAATTTTATGTTTTATATTATTAGTCATATATTTTTATTTTATTCATCGATTTTGAGTTTAAATGTCGAATATTTATTAAATAAAGTTTTAGGTATATTTTTTACCTTAAATAATTTTAAAAATTATTATTTGAAAAGGNTTTTTTGCATTATATTGCAAATATAGCCAATACAATGTAATATGAGAGAACATTTACCGAGAACAAGAGCGAGACAGTTTTTATTCTAATAAGATAATTGTGTATCACCAGTGATACAATATGCAGTGTAGGGTTAATTAACTTATGTTTCATTTCTAAATCTATAGCACTTCTCTTATTTTTTCTACTTCTATTATTCACAGACATTTTTGGGATAAAAAATTATTCACTTTTAAAAAAATTAAAATGGCTAACTCAATTGGGCCTTTTTTAGCCTTTAAATTTTTGATATGACAGATAAATTTATGCTGTCGTTTTGTTTAATTTTGCATTGTAAAACTCCAAAAATTTACTATTCATATTAAGTAATAAGGATTATTGACACTATGTATTAATTTAGTTTCGATAAAATATTATTTAAGAGATCACAAACCGTTGACTTTATTGATTGGTGACGTTTTTGCATGAAAAACAAAGAAGAAATATTTTTTGGTTTATTCATTTCTCATATAGTATCACCATAACCGTTCAAATATTTAACAATAAGCAAAATAATCATCACCCTAATGGGTTTATATGTAGATTTGGCAAAAATTTCTAATTAGATGTATATTATTATGACATGATTTATTTTAATTATGTTTGAAGTCATTATTATTAAATTAAATCTTTTCTGTTTTCTAAGTTATTGTAATTCATGAGGATAATCCTATAGTTTTAATATTCAATTATTTGAAATTAATTTGAAATTAATTTATAACTATTTCTGAATCTATAGTGTAAATATTATATAACGTAATATTTAACATAATAAATTCAAAGACTTCTAATGAGTTTATTGAAATTAAAAAAAACTTCAATACTTTTCAACATTTTCCGACAATATAGATATAAAGATCCATTAAGTCCTGTTTTTCTAAATTCTGGTGAAACTCTGAATGAATTTGATCCTCGTTTATATAGCAATGTCCATCCACCAGCAAAAGTTCAACATAATTTAAGTAATCATTCATTAATAATTACAAAATTCATGGGCCGCATGGTGCAAAGAGGTAAAAGGGAAATAGTCAGAGAAGTTATGCAAAAGACAATAGCAGAAATAAAGCACATTCAAGTATTCATTATTTTATATCACGTATATAATTTTAAATAGCTAAGTAAATGGAAAAACGCAAAAACTGAACGAGAAAAAAATGAAATCGATTTGGATTTTAGATCAGTTATTAAAAATGGTTTGGATAATTGTTCCCCAAAAATAATGATTAAAGAATATCGTAAAGGTGGAGTCATTTATCAAGTTACAATGAAATTTAATTATGAATAGTAACAAAATTTCTTTTCAGGTTCCAGTAAAAGTTCAAACAGAAAATGAATCCAGACTAATAGGCACAAAATTTATGCTAGAATCTGTTGAAAACCGAGATAAAGATATAAGAATTTGGTTTGCTTTGTCCAAAGAATTTATCAATGCTGCAAATAACGAAGGACCTTCAGTACGGAAAAAGAAAGATTTGTATAAACTATGCGATGAGCATAGAGCATTTGCTCATATTCGGCAATCAAAATCCCAAGGAAATTAAAATTCATTTTGAAAATAAATATTTTTACTCGATCTTTGTTTCATTAATTAATTTTTTAAAATTCAAATCTTGTTTAATTTATAATCAATTTGATAATATTTGTAGAATTTTGTTACCAATATTTGTTTTAGGCAGTTTTGTGGGTGGCGCTTCGGAAATTTTCTAGGTCCATTAAAACAGTTCGCAATGTTGGAATTATTGCACACATTGATGCTGGGAAAACCACAACAACTGAACGGATGCTGTATAATTCTGGTTGGTTTCAACTTTTATTAATATTTATTCAAAGTTTTATTAATTGTATTTTATATTGATTTTTTTATTAATTAATTTTATTAATGATGTATTAATTTACATTTTATTTAATTTTTTTATTAATATACTTATTATTTTACAATCATTATTGTTATTATTAATTTTTTACATTTTAACTAAATTTCTTTAATTTAAATTTAGTTTTAATAGTATTTTTTATATTTTGTGTTTTAAATATTAATTAATATATTTATTTTAATTATTTTACAATTATAATTATTAATAATTTTAATAAAATTTTATTAATTTATATTTATAGATTTAAAAATGGTAAATTTTAATATTTTATTTCAATGCTTGTTAATTTATTTATATTCCAATTTTAATATATGTTAATTAATTTAATTTTTTTAATTAAATAACATATTTAGTTTACCAATACATTCTAATGAGAGCTGTTAAGTATTTAAATTCTTTATCTATCTATTTCAAATCAGTTTCTTTCTTTAAATTTAAATCTTTTAAGCATTCCTATTAATAAAAGATGATAACATTGGTTCCGAAATGTTTTCTTATATGTTGAAGGAAGAGAGAGAAAACGCTGATTGTCGGTAATAAAATATTGTGCAAAGGAGGACCGGAATAAAATTCAAATTAAGATTTAAGTGCAAAGTTAAAAAGTAAAAATCAATTTTTTCCGGGAGGGGCAGCAAATGAAAATGTTATGGTAAATATCCAATAATTTTAAATTGACGTGAGGGCCCCAAAAGATGTATTTGCAAAAATGCAATTAATTATAATAATAATAATAATAATAATAATAATAATAATAATAATAATAATAATTAATGATAATTTTTTAGTCATTATTGAAAATAAAATATGAATCACAAACATATTTAATGAAAAATAAAAATCAGTTCAATCATAAAAAACATAAAGATAATTTAATTTATTTCTAAAATGACAAAATAACAAAAAATCTATGTCTAGAAAAAAGGCAGTGCCGAAAATTCGTGAGTATCAACAAACATCGATATATTACTGATTTATAGTCTTCAAGCTCTCTTTTTAATAAATTCAATGGAAAAAATGATCAGTGGTGAAATCGGAAGAAAAAAAGTTCTTATAATAATGTGTTAATGACATTAAATAAAAGCCAACAATTGCGCTAATGGAGAAGTTGTAATAATAATAATAATAATAATAATAATAATAATAATAATAATAATAATAATAATAATAATAATAATAATAATAATAATAATAATAATAATAATAATAATAATAATATTTTAATTCAAAATTCAAAATTTCATCATATGTTCTTAGATTTCTGTCCACTAGATTGAACTTTTCCATTGGAATTCGAATCTTGTATATTTGACACTTTTGGTGGGTCACAGATAACCAAAGTTATACTCCTTCGTGCTGTTTCCAGTGTAACCCAGAATACAAAGTTGCTTTACTTTTAATTACCCGTTGAATGATAAACGTTGAAACTGTATAGAATCCGCTCGCAATCGATTTTATGTAGAGTACTTTTATTTCTATTATGTTGGTATGTAAAATGACTAAATTCATTAATTATGGTTATTCGACAAAACCCTTGGAATGCTGATCTCTATTTGCAAATCGCAATGGATAGATCAAAGTCTTTAGATATGGATCATTATTTGTTAATTATAATCTTTTGGGCGAAATGTTTTAGATATGAATAACTATTAAAATCATAATTTTCCAAACATAATTCTTGAACTTAGGATTCGAAGGTTTCGTGTTATAGTTTTCGGCTCCCGCGAATATGCGTTTTATAAACTTATTGAGATGAACATCATTTCATTATAATAAATCACTTTCGATATCTCCTTGAAGTATATATATATATATATCAATAGTAACATGACAATGGGACCTCCGGGATTTTTTTCATGATCCGTTTAATATTCAACAAATTCTCAAAATGTAGATGATATATTATTTCTAAATAAACATTTGAGAATTCCTGTCTAATAAAAATATAAAAAATTCAAATTTAGGGCGAAATAATATCAATATTGATGGAACTATAAAACATCAAAAAATATTATAGACAAATCAAAGTGAAAATTTTTAATTATTATTTAAATTAAACTAAATGTGCGAACGGGTCTTTTAAAAACTTATTTTAATTTGTCAGTTCTGTGATTTTAAATATTGAGTAGTTATGTTAATAAATATTTACGCGGTTTCTATTCTTACAAACACCATCATCAAATAAAATGGACGATGAGTATGTTCAGGTTGCTGAAGTTCTATTAACCACTTTAGAACAATTAAAACCCTAACACTAACATTTTCCATTACTATACCCGAAAATAACAAATATTATTTAAGCTCTGAATTTTAAGCTCAATGGAATTTAATTATTAGGTTGTCCCATAAGTTTCTTTCGTTTTCATATTAAGAAAAAAATAAACAATAATTTGTATTTCATAAAAATTTATTGAATAATATATGATCCATTCTATTCTATTACCTTTCTCCATCTCTCCGGAAGCCTCATAATGCCTTCTTCCCAAAATTTCCCAGGTTTATCGGCAAAATATTGATCAAGGTACATTTTTATATCATTTGTTGAATTAAAATTTTTACCACGTAAAGAATTTTTCAATGAAAAATAAACTAAAAATAAAGATAAACGTAGCATTGAATGAATTTATGCTTTTCACCACTGATTTCTTTTCATATGACATTTTCATAATAATTAATAATAATTTAACTATAAATAAGTAAAAAATTTCAATATTGTTTTTTGATATTCACAAATTTCCGGCAAGTCTTTTTTTAACCTTTTCCATTGATATTAATTTCCCCATGTTTGTTTCTACCACTCATATTTAATTTAGAGAATTTTGTGGAATTTCAAGAATCTATATGGAAATTTGTAATGATTTGGTCCACCTACCCCAGGAACCACAAATCTAAAAGAAATGATAAGTCAAGTAATGCGTAAAAAAATTTGCAAGAATTTTTGCCTAGATGAGATCAAGATCATTTAAAGGTAATCACCAGAGTTTAAAATATTAGAATCTATTAACAATAAGACACAAGTGAATCCATTATAAACTCAAAGCAAACACAAATTTTCTATTAATACACTCTATTTTTTGAAAGCTATTTTAATATTTGTAAGAAATAATTCAATTTTAATTGAAATAAAATAAATTCGTTAGTTATTTTTTATTGTGATTTTTATTGAAGTGAACTATTTAATCAAAATTTCTTTATTGTAAACTTTAAAATAAAAATTAAAGTTCCTGGAAAAATTTTTTTTTATTTATTAGTTTAAAAATTCTCGATAAATTGAATATGAAATTTTTCTTATCATGAAAAAGAGAACTGCGAATGCTGATATACATATATAAATCGAGGTTGATGGTCTATATTACAATTGTGGTCTATATTATAATGTGGTCTATATTACAATTGAATAAATTATTTCCAATCTCAATAAAAATTCTAGGTAAAATTCAATTTGCTGGTGAAGTAGATAGTGGGACAACTATCACAGATTTTTTGGATCAGGAGCGTCAACGAGGCATCAGTATAACTAGTGCTACTGCGACGATTTATTGGAATGATTACCAGATAAATCTTATTGATACTCCAGGGCATGTCGATTTTACTCTGGAAGTTGAACGATCATTGGCTGTTTTGGATGGTGCTGTGACAGTGCTCGATGGTGTTAAAGGTGTCGAGGCTCAGACTACTACCGTTTGGTTATATTTATGTTTATTTATTAAAAATAGTATATTATAGTTTTTATAAATTTTAAAGTATAAGTAAATATTTGATAAGATTACCGTTGACATTTTTTATTATTTATTCAATAAACTTGCAAAAAAGAAATTATATAATAAAATGAAAAATAATTATTTTAAAAATTTAATAATTTTAAAGCAATGTCTTAAAAATTATTTTTTTTGAAAATAAATACAGGGCCGGATTTAAGCATTTGTTGGCCCTAGGCAAAGGAGCTTTTTGGGGCCCTCAAAATTAATTAGTATATTTCAAGGAAATTATGTAGGTTATTTTATTTGCTAAAAGTATTTAAGAAATAATTATTTACTACCTATTTATATTTTGAAATATATTTATTAAATAATTCCGTTTAAAAATAAGATACATATGTCATGTCAAAAATATAATTTTACAAAACTTTATTTCTAAATTTTTCTAGAGCATATTGATCAATCAATGAATCAAAATCAATAGCTTTCAATTTATCAATGTTACAAGATAATAAGGCCAAATTATTCAAAATTTTTTGACTCATCGTTGACCTCAAAAAATTTTTAATCAGCTTCAATTTTGAGAAACTTCTTTCGCCAGTGCAATTAGCAATCATTAGACACAAAAAAATTCTTAAAATTGTTTCCAAATTTGGAAAAGCAATTTCCAAATTTTTTTCCTTAATTATCTCGTAGAAACTCAAATGATTTGGATGATCATTTGGCCAATCGTTCCTGATATATTCGTGAAATTGTAGTAACTCAAAAAAAAGTGAATCGTCTATATCATCTGGATATTTTTCAACAACGTTATTCACATGTTGTTTCAAATCTTCTTGCGACAATTCAATATTTGTCAAAAAACCAAACACTTTAGAAATTTCCAAGTAACAATCAGAGCGCTGAATCAAATTATTTTCGATGTTTTCTAAAATTTTCATGAAGACGTTGTTTAGAAAGTTCTCTTTAGCACTAATTTCTGGTTCTGTGGTAGTTTGATCTTCATCTGGAAATTTCTTTTTAAATCCCTTTCTCTTGAAAGTGTAGTCAGTGTTTGGTAACAATTTTTTAGCTTCAATTTTAATTTCATCAAAGCTATTTTTCAAATTTGTAATATATGAAGCTAGAGATGCATATAACGAAGAACAAACGTCTAATGTGACTTTAGGACTTTGCAAATTTTTTGAAACTGCATTCATTCTCTCTAGAACCTGATCCCAAAATATAACGAGAAGTGCGAATTCAAACTCCTCCATTTTATTCAATAAATTATTTGCTTCATTTCTAGTGTTTCCATCAAAATTTGCATCTTCAATGATGGCATTTAGTGCTTCCATTACATTTTCATAGTTTTCGTGAATGACCTTAACTGACTCAGAACGAGCACTCCATCTAGTCTTTGATAACGATTTTACCGTTCTATTTGAAAATTCAACTAACTTGTTCCATCTCTTAGTAGACGATGAAAAAAAATTGTAAATTTCCTGAATTAATCCGAAAAAATTGATTGATTCTATGCAACAGTCCGCACCTGAATTTCCAACCAAATTCAAAGAATGAGCACTGCACGGTAAAAAAATTGCTTTATCATTTTTTTCAAAAACTTTTGCCCTCATTCCTTTGTATTTTCCGGCCATATTCATAGCGTTGTCATACGATTGTGATCGGCAATCTTGAAAATTTAACCCAATATCCTTTTCAAAAAATTCCAATGAAATGTCAGCTAAATATTCTCCAGTGTGATTCTCTATCTCAATAAAGTTTAAGAATCGCTCGATTGGTTTAAAATTGATTTGATCAACGTATCTGATAATCATGGACAATTGATCTTTGTGTGATATATCAGGGGTGGAATCCACAGACATTCCAAAATATTTTGATTGTTTGATGTCATCAGAAATCGACTTCAATACTGTTTTTGCCATCAGATCGAGCAATTCCTCAAAAATTGTTTTAGAGAGATAAGAAGTTTTTCCAGATCCTGGATTACCAAACTTTCTAATGTGCTCTGCTAAAAATGGATCAAATTTTGCAATAAGTTCCAAGAGTCCAATGAAATTGCCACTTCCTTCCATTCCAAAAATTTCATTTGATCCTCGAAATGGTAAATTTCGTTCAACAATGGTGCAAATAACAGCTACAACTCGTTCTAAGACTTTTCTCCAGTAAATCCTTTCTTGTTGTATTTCTTTTTGCAATTGATCCGACACAGAATAGTTACTTTTTCTAGTTAAATATGTAACTAAAGCATTACGATGTTCAGAAGAGTTTTGATGGCTTTTGATTGAGGAACCAGCATTTTTCCAATCTCGCAGGCCATTGGTTGCTAAATTGAAATTTGAAGCAGTGAGTAATTTGCAAACAAAACAAAAAACATTTCCAATTTTAGGCGAATATACAAGCCATTCGCGAGTGTACTTTTCTCCATTTGTTTTTTCATCAAAGAATAAAGTCTTAGAGCAATATCGAACAGTATTGTCATTATAGAGCTGTTTGGAAGAATGAAAGTTTTCTGTTGAATGTTGGCAACTTTCAGGGCCCTTCTCAATCCAGTACAAAGTGTCTTCAGAAGACAATTCTCTCCATAATCCTACGTCATTCTCACGATTTGCATTTGGAGATGATTCAATCAGGGATTCCACTAAATTTTCATTATTAATGTTATCTACCAGCTCCAAATTATTTTCGAAATAATTAAAAACTTGATTTGAACTTCCAGTGAAAATAGGTTGATTTGAAGTACTGGAAGAGACCTCTATTTGGTCGCTTTGGTGCCGATCTTCTTGTGCTACAAATTCACTTTCAGTTGCAGAATCTTTAGTGAAAAAATAATCTAGCTTAGGAATTTTCTTAATTTCTTCTTCTCTCTCTGCTTTTTTCTTCCTTTTAAACGCTCCGCTTGCGTAGTTTCGTTTCATTCTATCTTAAATTTAATTAAAGTATTTTTTAATTAAATTGATTAAATAATTTTAATATTTTTATACTATACCTAGATCTTAACAATTAATCAATTAAAAAAAAGCCTCACTTCGTCCTAAAATTGCTTTATTTTAAATTTTTTATTTTTAAGCCGATTTCCTTTGAAATAATTTTTTTCTTTTGTGTATAAAATTTTTACCAACACTCCAAAAAAATATGTTTCTACACAATAACAATTCGATTCCCGCCTTCGCAAATTTCAACCGACAAACTCCACTAATTATAACCCCCTTGGAGGTTGCGGAAATAAAGAAAAAATATTTTTTCAACTATAACAACTTTTAAAATTATTGGGGCCCCAAATTGTTGATATTTTAGAAAATTTCCTTAAATAAAAAAATACGTACAATGTTTTTTTAATTCTTTATATAATACATGTATTTTATATTGTATTTTAATTTTTTATATTTTAGTATATAAAAAATCCATTAAAAAAAATATTTTTTTTGTGGCCCCTTAGATGATTTCGATTTTGGGGCCCCCAATACTGCGGGCCCCTAGGCAGTGCCTAGTCTGCCTATAGGTAAATCCTATATGTTATAAATATTTTAAGTTGTTATTTATAATTTAAAAAATTATAGATTTAATAATTTGTTTATAAATTATCAATATTGTTTGGTTATTCATCCTTCGTGTATGTAGGTAACCTGACGATGATATTGATGCTATCGAATAATAAAATATAGTACTGTTGATATTCTTGTTACAACTTTTAAATATTTTTCATCCACTAACATTACTTATTGATATAAAAGTCACTTGAAAAATGCAGTGCCGAAAATTTGTTAATATCAAAAACATCGTTATATATACTGATTCATAGTCAAGCTTTTTAATAAATATGATGTCAATTGAAAAGAAATCAGTGTTGAAATCAGTGAAAAACATCGATATATTTACTGATTTATAGTCTTCAAGCTCTTTTTAATAAACACAATGGAAAAAAAATCAGTGGTGAAATTGGAAAAAAAAGTTTTTATAATATTATTTAATAAATGAATTAATGAATATAGTGGCGTAAATAATTTGATTTCATTTTTTTAGAGATTACAATGTATGGTACTCAAATAAATTGTTGTGATTAAAAACAATAATAACATGAAAAATTAAGTAAAAATTAAATAGTGATTTAGTAAATGATAATTTAAATATTAATACGTAATGAAAAAAGAAAGAATGATAATCATTATAATGAAAGGAGAAAAATAATTGAATACAATATAATGGGAATTGGGTCAGGTCTGAAATAAAAATAGATGGATCTTAGATAAATTGCTTGTTAAATATTGGAGCATGAATTAATGTGATAGGTCTGAATCTATGAGTAAATTTATTTGAGTAATCTCTAAAAAATGAAATCAAATTATCTACGCCACTATATTCATTAATTTATTTATTAAATAATATTATAAAAACTTTTTTTTCCAATTTAACCACTGATTTTTTTCCATTTTTTTCCAAAAAGAGCTTGAAGACTTATTAAATAAATTGTTATTGGCGCTATTATTATTTAAATTATTTTTTACCAAAACATGTTCTATGATAATCATTAACGACGTAAGTATTATTATCATCTATCCTACAGCCACAATTTTCTCATTATAAAATACGCCTTTGCAGTAGGGTAACAATTACTCGGCAAAATCAACTAACCGAGTTTTCGAGTATCTGCAAGGAAAATTAACTGAGTATTTCTAACAAAAACAACATATTTGTAATTCATATATTTTTATATTTTTAATTCATGATATATTATAGACTAGAGTATAAAAAATAGTATATAATTGATGAGTAGAGTATAGAATTATTTATCTTTATTTAAAAAATAATATTTTTGCAAAATTGAGTTCATTACCGGTGAATTTTTAAATTTTTTAATAACGGTTCTGGTTTCTGCTAATGTTTTATTAATATCTGGTCTAAAAGTTGTAATTATTTCTTCAATATCATCAAAATTTATGTTTGCATTTGCATCCAAATTACTGGGATTTTCTTCACTGTTTTCATCACTGTCATCACCTTCACTTAAAATTATGTTTTCGTTTACAATTTTTTTATAAAAAACATCAATTACTGCTAGGTGAATAAAATGATTGATTGGAACATAGTTGGCATATAGCTTCTATTAACCCTCCATATTTTTTGTGGAAGCGATAATGTCTTCCGCAAATTTCAGACCAAAGCAAAGCAATTTTTCTTCAACCAAAATTTTCAACTTAACTCAATTGGCATCAAACATAATACATGTGCTTTATTTTTACTGTGTAAGGTTACGTTCAAATATC
Source organism: Schmidtea polychroa (assembly GCA_959609185.1). NCBI lineage: Eukaryota > Metazoa > Platyhelminthes > Tricladida > Dugesiidae > Schmidtea > Schmidtea polychroa. Next base: position 38,145 of record CAUHTR010000508.1, on the reverse strand, counting down.
GTTTAACATTTCTGCCTGTCCATTCGTCTACGGTAATACTAAATTTACATTATTTTTTGAACTCGAGGTCGATAAGTATTTAGCAAGTTCTGTTTTTTTCTGTACAGCAAAATCTTTAATGTAATTCATGATGGATGTATCACTTTTTGGCATTTCATAGCCACAATATTGAACAAATCCCTTTAGAGCTGAAGAATTTTTAATAGCATGTATGGAAAATTCATCCACAGCAGCACATTTTGCTAAAATTTCTCCCAAAGAGTCTCGATTCACGTAATTGAATAAATTACCTTGCTCAGTTCTAGTTTTTTTGGCGCAATCGGAACCAGTGGATATCATCGGAAGTTCTTCTGAACCATTTCGTTTTTTATTAATAAATATATCGTGTCTTTTAAAGTGGTTGATCAATGCGGTTGTGGATGATCCTTTACAGAAGATAACATTCCCACACTTCAAACATTTTGCGTCTTCATTATTTTTATTTTTACTAAAAAAATTCCAGACTTTTTATTTGAGTTCTTGGTTGATATGGCTATTTTAGAAAATTAAATTGTAACTACCCTACACGTAACCTCACAAAATATAATAAACTTACCATCAATTTGTGGAATAAACTTATCTTCAAAATTAAATATGAAAAAGGAAAACCAATACTATTTTATTTGCAAAGCCTACTATTTTATTTAAATTTATCTTGTTTAAATAATAACCGAGTATTAATGGTGAAAAACCGAGTTTCCGAGTAATATTTAAAACAGAGAATTAACCGAGTAACCGAGTACTCGATAACCGAGTATGGAAACTCTACTTTTGAGAAATCAGTTTTCATACCACTGAATTTTGCATAAGTTATTTTGAATAATATCCGCAAATACCGTTCAACAGTATTTGATTCTATTTCAAGATTATATCAAATTTCTTAGAGGCTGTCTATAAATTTCGCAATTTTAGCCCGAATTAGACCCCATCGGCACACGTCGCCACATAGTTATACCCCCTCAAATATTACGTCACAATGTCCTGCACCCAAAATAATAAATTTTAATTATAAAAAATTAAACATTAAAACAATTAAAATATTAAATATGACGGTGAGCTTAGTAATTATCATTAGAGTTGTTTAATTGTGGTAACAACAGGATCGTGCCTGACCAGCGTTCATTGCGTTCAAATCACGCAGGCGACCTAATTGAAATGGGCAACAGCATCATATTCCTTTTTTTGAAATTGAAAGTGAAATTGATGATTCTTTAAATATTCACGAAGCGCTTCAAGAATTTGTTGCTAAAAAATCACGTAGAATTAATTTTTGATTGTGTTATACATATTATATATGTAGCTATAATAATAAACATTAAAGATTAAGAGTTTTTTTATGAATTTTTTTCTTATGTCATCTCTAAGGCGGCCATATAGACTGGTATACAGGTTTACCAAGGTATGGCACTGGGTAACAATTACCGCTATTAAATTAAGGGTTGATGTTATGTCATTTGACGATTCACTTCCTGTTGTCGTGTGGACGGTCATTTATATGTTAATTTTAGAAAATTGATCAGTATATGTATTTATTTGTATATATTGATTTATAATCTGAAATGAAGATAAAACTAATTTGAAAATAATCGATCGATGAATTATTTTGCAGTAGGAAAATTATGAAAAATGTATTAATTTAAGAAAAAATACTTTTATATTACCTCAATAATTTTCATTTTATACATTATAATGTAATATTAGTCTAACGTTTAACTGAGCCAATGTTTAGGAATCAAGCTAAAAGTCACAAAATACCAAACATTTTCTACATAAACAAATTCGACCGGAAAACTGTTAATTTATTTTTCTGCCTGAATTCAATTAACAAGAAATTGCCGAATACAATTCCTCTATTAATCCATTTACCGTTTTTCAATAAAGAAAATCAGTTTTGTGGAATTGTAGATGTTATCAATTTTAACTTGCAAGTAAGTGTTTATGAAATATTGAATGAAGAATGTTTTCTTTAAAAATGTAAATAACATTGACTTCACGTTTAGGTGTAATGATTGCGTAGGTTTAATCTTAATTTACCAGTATTTTATCAGAATAATAAAATGCTAAATTGTTAATAATATTGGTTTTAAAATGGAATAATTAAAAAAATTTACAGCTGAATACCTGAATAAATTAATCAATCTTTATTTACTTAAATAAACACGGTAAAGATTTTATTAATAAAAATCGCCATTCGTACATCTTTATCACTATATATTTCGATAGCATCACTATCATCATCAGATTACCTGACGGAATGTAGGTAACCTGATGATGATAGTGATGCTATCGAAATATATAGTGAAAAAGATGTACGAAGGGCTATCTTTATTTAGATATGAAATTTGTAAAATTATCCTTAAATAAATTTTATAACGTGTGACCTGTAACAAATCTCATTGCGATTCGAATATAAATATATATATATATATATATATATATATATATATATATATATATATATATAAGTCACTTGAAAATGGCAATGCCGAAAATTTGTGAATATCAAGAAAGCATCGATATATCTACTGATTCATAGTCAAACATATTAATATATACAATGTCAATTGAAAAGAAATTAGTGGTGAAATTTGAAAAAAGTTCTTATAATATATATTATTCCTCAAAGAACCATTTCTTATATTCCATATTCTCTTGAAGATTCGAATGCATTTTTATCTTTTTAAATTTTTTGATTATTTACTATTTGTTTACACCTACCTAAATATTATTTGTAGTACTGGAATTTAACTAGTAATCAGTCACAAGTTGTTCTGACAGAAAGTTTCTCTAGACAAATTAGTGATTCTGAAGAACTATTCGAAAAGTGCACAGAAGCTCGACAGAGGTTGCTAGAAACTTTAGTTAATTTAGATGATGGGGTTCTGCGTGAAGAATTTTTAATGCTCCATGATCCGAAAATTATGATTCCACCGAAATTGATTAATGATTCGATAAGAAAAGTAAAACGAAAAGGGCGATGTTATCACATTTTTATTTGTTTTATCAGAGTACGATATCCGCTAAAGCATCACCTGTAATTATCGGCAGCAGCAGAATGAATATTGGTGTCAACAATATTCTTGATAACATTGTATCATATTTGCCTAATCCTACAGAAAAGGAAATTTGCCCTAGGTTTGCGTCACTAGCAGCTTTTCCCAATCATTTTACTGCTTTGGCCTTTAAAGTTTCCCATGATAAATTTAAAGGTCCTTTGACATTTTTAAGAATTTATTCGGGAATTTTAACACCAGGAACATCATTGAAGAATGCCACGAGATCTTTTGAAGAAAAAGTATTCATTTTTATCTATTAATCAATATTTTTCTTAATTTTAAAATGTGTAAATAATCATATTAAAATTTTGTTGAAACGAAATGTTGAAGATATTTCTATACTATCTATAAAACGAAATCTTTACTTATAATTTGTCAGTAAAATATGTATTATTAAGTAAAGTCAATCTAATCTAAATAATATAATTAGCTAGCGTATGTATGTATGAATAAAATCTTTTTAAAACATAATGAGAAATAAAGGGAATTAATACCTGGAAAATATTTTACTTAAAATATTGTAATTAAAGAACTGTCATAATAACTTTCAAAATACATTTTTGAGTACACTGTCGGTACGCATATTTTTAACAATATTTTTTTTTGCGATTATTTAAATTAAAATTGAAATTGTCTTTCATCTTTATGTGAGAGTTATCTCTGTTTCTTTGTTTCGCCCCGTGATTTTTCACGGGTTAAATCTAGTTATTAATAATAATGAATTTATGTACACCCATCCCCTGATTTACGCGGTAGATAAGGTCTACACAAACACTACGTAAATAAAGAAATAGATTTCATAATAAATCTGAAGATGCATTATAAAAAAATCCGCCCAAAATATCTATTAAAAATGATATTTTCCAAATTGAAGTATGTCATGATTATTTTTAACATATTTTTTTATTAAACAAGATATTATTATAACTTTAAAAACTAAAATTTATTCAACCTCACTTTTATTGTTGCCTTCTAACATACTAACAATTTTCTTCATTACTGGTTTGAAATCGCTTTCATCATCATTAGAAGAACTGGC
>CAUHTR010000508.1:0-33968 GCA_959609185.1 Schmidtea polychroa | reverse complement strand
AAATTAACTGAAAGATTTCTATAAAGTAAAAAATTAGAATCGCAATGAAAACTAGATAAAATTTTCAAACTGTTTATATAAATTTGCACCAAATGGTAAATAAATTTTATTTAAATAATTTTTTTTTGCGTATTTTTTTTTTGACAAAGTAAATAATTTTTTTTTCGCTTATTTTAATAGCCGGTTCGCACGAACCGGTGCGAACCGGTAGGAAAGCATCCCTGGCCATATCTATCTCCTAACTATCTCCACTCATCATCATAAAAGTGTGTCGTAAAAAATATTTAGCTAGGTATTTAACCAAGAATTGTAAATTAGCTATGTATGTATCCAAGAATTATTTTACCAATTTTAATTCATTTAATTAAATAGAAAGGCTTATTTTTACAAGTTTTTTTAAATTAATTTATTGTTTTCATTATATCGTTCTGTTTTCATTTTATCGTGGTCAACGGCTGTCAGTTTGACAAACCTGTCATAAATGGTGTCTGTAGAAAATATCAAATGAAAAAACAAAGTCATTAGTTTTTTTAAATCTATATAGTATTGTATATGGTAATGAGGAAGTCGGCACTGCCAAATTTTTATGTAATCATAAAGTACTGCTTTTCTCATGTTATGTACTTCTTAATCTGTTTTTTTTGATAATATTGTGAAAATTAATTATTATAGTTTTGATTATCTTAATTTTCAAAGAAAATAACGAGATACAGAAAATATAAATCAGATTGAAGGCAGTTCATCATGTGGTTTAAATTTAACATTCCGATAAAACAGTTCGATTTCATAGATATACTAATAATGTTTAATCTCGTTCATTTTCTTGTTTACAATTTATCTTCAAAGGTTGGGAAAATAATTCAAATCACCGGTGATCAATTCACTGAAATACGAAGCGCTGAAGCAGGAAATATCGTTGCAATATCGGGATTGCGAAATTGTTATACCGGAGATTTATTAGTGGATCCTAAAATGCCATTTTCATCTTCAAATGATGACAAATATTTAGATCTGATAACGATTCCTACTCCTGTCATATATGCGTCAATAGAGGCGTCGGGATTATCTGAAATTAGAAACCTCGAAAATGCTTTGACTGAATTATCAAAAGAAGATCCCAGTCTATCAGTCAGATTGTTCATCAATATGTAAATTCCTCATAATAAATCTATCTTTTAGTTTCATAAAGATGAAGAAACGCATCAGCTTGTATTAGGTGGTATGGGGAAGCTACATTTAGAAATCATTTATGATCGTATTGTAAATGATTACAAACTCCCTAATTCGAGATTAGGAAAGGTCAGGATAGCTTATAGAGAATGCCCCATTATTGAATCTAATATATGTCACACCCATAAAATTGTGGAGAAAATCCAAGGGCAACCTTTGGAAATATCCATAAAAATTTCGGCTTCAGCTTACAAAAACTTCGATGTTAAAAGTGATGTTAGTATTTTTATTTTTATAACCTTTATTTTAGTGCACTTTAATGTTTACTTTATCATTTTTGCGATAAATTCAATTGTATATGTATGGAATTTTAAAAGCAAAAATCCAAATTGATACTAGAAATTTAATAAAAAGATATATTAAAACCCACCGATAAAATAGAGCGACAAATTGTTAAATGGATAAAACAATTTGTTATGAATGGGTTTTATTAATAATAAATTAATAGTAAATATTATTTATCATATGCCAGAAATTGAAATCAGGAATCGAAATTGTGAGGTGTTTTCAGCTGAGAGTTAAATATTTCAATGATTTATCAAAATAATTTTAAATTGTAAATAATTGACTATTAAAATAACTTTTAAATACTTTTTAAATTGGATTTTTTAAGTTGAAATTTTTGAATTAAAAATTAAAATAGTTTTTTAAAAAAAAGAAGTTTTATTAATGAAAAATTTTTAAATAAATATGTTTTAAATATTGAAATATTTTGATAAATGGTTTTGAAAATATTTTATTCAACGCTGAAAATTTGTTTAAAATTATACAATATGTGATATAATAAATACTTGGAATTATGTCGTTAACTTTTGAACCGGATTTAAAAAATAATTTAGAAGATGTGTTAGCAGCTTCTAATAGAAATAAAGAAAAAGAAATGAAACATGGAAGTATTTTGAAGAATTGGTAATAATAAAGCCAAATGCATTCAATGTGACCATAAAGGTCAGGCTAATCGAATGTTATGCCATATCTATAAAATTATGGTATATGTACACATTAAGAAAATTATGATGTTAACGTCGAAAAACCTTTATTTAATTTAATAATTGAAGATTGGTTATCTTTGCAATTTTTAGAATCGAAACATTTCACGGCAATCTTATTATTTTAGATATTTTACACAACCACTATTTTACCTTAGCTTTATACTTTCAAATACCATCCTATTTATATCTGGTTTGATGGAATTGTATTATCTATAATATTAAAAAAATCACTAAACCTATATTATAAAAACATAGACTTACCCGCGTGCTGATTTTTAATGTTGCATGGAATATACCGAAGTCCAATAAATAAAGGCTTAAATGACAAAAATAAAAGCCTCAATAATGTAAAAAACTAACCAATAGTAAATGTGTGTAATCGGCAAAAATGAAAATAAATGAGGACCTACAACATAGAAAGTAAGAAAATTTTAATGAAAGAAAAATAAATTCATATGCAAGCATGGCTCAAAGAAGTTTGATAATAAAATACAATTGAACAATAATTTAGGGACTCATTTTAAATATAGATTGAATTCAGTAGTTTTTGCCATTAAATTTCTAATTTTTATCTGTGATTGTTCTTCGTGTTATTTATAAGAATGGAACCTTTTAAAATGTTTATAATCTTTAACATTTAGATTATTTTTTTATTTAATTCTGTTTTGGAAAATGTTGTTTGAATTGAGGTGGCCTTCGGATATTTCCAATTTCTTTTGCAAATGATGAATAAGTTAAGATTTACAAAATAATTACTCTTTCCTTTCTGAAACTATTTTTTTTGTCCAAGGACTGTTAGTGACTTTTGTATTGGATTCCTTATCTATCTTTCCATTTAAAAAACATATTTATTTTTACTAAGAGTCGCCTTTTTCGTGGGGAATTTATGTTTTATGTTTAGAATTGGAAATATGTGCATAATAATCTAAATGATCGTTGTAGGTGGAATTTGCCAATTCTCGTGAATTCAATTGGAGTATATTCGATGAAAAAGTTATTAAACTAATCAAAATAACAGCACTGAAAGCAGTAAATATTGGCGGGTCAATAATGCGTTCACCAATCACAGGAATTAATCTTACAATTCATCACATCATAACGGAACCAGATGATAAGCTTCTTTTTAGTAAAACTCATCAAGCCCTTTTACGTTCCTGTGTTATGGAAGCTGTACGTAGGTCTTCTGAAAAAAGTGCCAACAAATTTATTAGAACCAATGATGAAAATCGATATATCATTTAACAGTGCGGGTGAGAAATATTTAATTTCTTTTTTAGTTATATTATTATTATTATTATTATTATTATTATTATTTAACGAAAAGCACCAAATCCAATATATATATATATATATATATATTACTACAATATATTTCGACAGAATCATTGTAGAATTGAAAATAAAACTAAATCAATATAAATTGCTCTTTTTTAAACAAACTAATTAACTAATTCATTAATTTTTTTAAAAATTAATTTCGCTAAAACTTCACAAAATTCTGTTTTTTCAACTCAATATTTACCCGCCAATTTTAAAACTTTTAAAACTCACAAAAGTTGAAATCAAACAACATTTTAATAAATTTTTCACAAAATTGTGTTTACTAATATTAATCAATTCCTTCAGTCGATAGTGATCAGGAACTTGAAATGAATATCTTGGTTACGAATATTTATGTCATGGGTGCAATGCCACATACATTGGAATGACTGTCCGTCATCTCCGTTTTCAAGTTGAATTGATGTAACTATGAATCTATAAAATCATTATTAAAGAAATTTTATTTATTGAAATTTATTTCAATATTCATTGTTTGTCAGATTCCGACGAAACTTTGGGAAGTTGTTGTTTCCGTGCTGGTGGTGTTAGGTTTCTGTATGTCATATATAAAAATTGCTTGAGGGGCATTGCAACGCATACCGTGATTTCGCTAGTATTTCAATAATTAATGAAATAATTTCAAAAAAATACATATATTTAACATAAATATAGATAAATATAAAAATGCTATACGACATATTTAATATCTAATTAATATTGTAGAAATAAATAATATAGTGAAATAAATTTTTTCCTTATTCTCCTTCGTTTGATCATTTATACTTTCATTGCAGTCATTTTGTATTATAATTCATCTAGAATATATTTATAAGTAAACTTGCTGGGGTACCCGGCGTTGCACGATTTAAAAAATGGTAAACAGATTCAAAGTAAAGAAATTTATTGAAAATTTATTCATTCATTGAAAAAAATAATTTAAAAAATACATTAAAATTTAATTTAAAAAATCTCGGAAGTTGCTTTTGGTGACCAGATTTTACGATTAGATTAATATTATTATTATTATTTTTTAATATTATTATTATTATTATTATTATTGTTTAAAAAATAGCAAACAGATTCAAAAATCAATATTGCTCATTTGTTGATTTACTCTAAAATTAGTACTTACAAATTAATTTAGTATTTTAAAAAATTAAAAAGAGAAAATTGTTAAATTAATTTTAAATATTTAAAATCAATATTAGAAATTTTGCATTGAAAATGTATAAAAATGGAATAAATATAGGGTTAGGGTACCCTAGGGGTGGTCACCTGGGGTTGAAACATAGCCTATGACCAGTCTGTCCCGAGTCAAATGAGGGTCACATGCAAAATTTCAGCACCTTAGGTCTAATGGCGGGGAATTCGACAGAAAACAAACAAACAAACTTTCATCTTTATATATTAGATTATATATGAAATTAAATGAAATAATTACACTATTAAATATATATATATAGTAAATGGATTGGCCACCGCTGGATGAGAATCCCGACACTGAGGATTTTTTTCTTTCTAAAATTCTGAGTATTTTCATGTAGGTCAACTCAGATTTTATGATTTTCAAGGTTTTTTTCACGAAATTTTTCAGAGTTTTTATGTAGAACAAATTAAATTAATTTTATTTTTCATGAAATTTTTCGGATTTTTATAGGTCTAATTAAAAATTATATAGACCAAATCAACTTTAAACATGGGTCTTCGCTGGATCAATGTAAGTAAAATATATACACACACACATTATATTATAGCTTTATTAATATATAAGTAGGTCAAATGCACACATTTTATTTATTTCACATATTTCTTATCATATGACAATAAAATTTAAAATAAAAAGTAAATAAAAATAACATAATAACCAAACTAAAACATAGCAAGCCTTAAATAGTTTCCTTTGATGTAGATAATGGGAGTTTGGAAAAAGGAAATGCGTGTGGCAATTTGAAAATAGTTCACTTCCTTCCTGACAATTAGGCAACACAATATAAAATTTTGAATATATTATTTAAGAAAAATCCTTCTTAATATTGATTATTTAGATTCCAATACTTCATTATATTCTGCCAATGTCTTTGGAGACTTGAATAAAAGAAGAGCTCGTATAGTTGGTACATATAGCATAACCAATGATTCTCATATTGACCATTTGACCGCATATATGCCATTAATCGAAACTGAAGAATATTCATCTATTTTGCGCAGTCTTACATCCGGAACTGCGTCATTACACATGAATTATTCCCATTACGATAAAATGTCACAGGAAGCTCAAGACAATGTGACTAAAAAGATTTTCTATCAATCTAAATATAGTTAATGTGTTGTGAATAAATATAAATATTTTATGTTTTATATTTGATTATTTATGATTGTTGGATAAAAATGACATGAATTGTGATCAGAATGCGTAAAAACAGCACGCGGATATCGCCCTAAGTTACGAAAAACAAGTTTATCTGTTGAGATTATTTGACAAGACTTGCACCCGACAAAAAGGTTAAAAATTAAAAAACCAAAGAAAACTATTTTCGAAAGAAGAAAAAACTAAAAAATGTCATTCACATTATCCATTTCCACAACCTTTAAATCCCAAATTGTCCCATCGTTATCTAAAGCAGTAAAAATAAAATAAAATTTAACAATGAATTTATTTAAAAACTGAGTCACTAAAATCGTTGAAATACAAATCAAAAAAAATGCAAAATAGAAATAATAACAGAAAAAGTAAATAATATTTTATTTTAAAATTGAAATAAAAACTAAAGCACGCATTTTTGAAAACGATAACCTGAAATATAAAAATTAAAAAAGAAATGAATATTGAAAAAAGCTGATAATTATTTTTCAAGAATAATAATGGTATCTTGTAATAAAGTAATCTCTCTCTCTCTCTCTCTCTCTCTCTCTATCTCATTTGGACATTTAAACATATTGATCTTTGGTGATCGGTTTATGGTCTTTGAACAGTTTCAAAACTGGAAAGAATAGAAAAAAACAAACATATTAAATAAATTTATGACAATTAAAATAAAGAACTTTTATCGCATGCGTTTCCATATTTGTGATCTGGAAATGAATATTTATCTAATAATGCCATCAAGTCATCATATGGTATGAGGCCTTGTTTATCGTAATCATTTGAAGTGTCGCAGTGTTTGTCGGATAATTTCACATTTTGCACTTTGCCATCACTTAAAATACGAGTAAAAAAATTATTCGATGATTTCTCTCGATAGAGTTCAATAATAATATTTGACATGAAAACCGGCCACTGTCCTTCATAAATTCGAAGACAAACCATTAAAGGTATCAGGGTTGTATCGTGACACGATAATAGCTGCATTTTCATTGTGCCTTTTCTAAATGTATATGAATTACTCATACAATAATTGGATCGAGTTTGCAACTACTTTTTGGTAATAGAATCCGTCAGTTTGGCAACACAAGTCTTTTCACTAGAATTCGAAAGACATTCTCCAACTACTTTGTTCATGTTGTCTTTAATAAAGTTAATTGCCGGTGACACGATGATAGCGATTCGTTCTTCCCATTCGCTATAACAATTTACTAAAGCACAATAATTATTTTCATGTTCTTACTCTGAACCTCCTAAATATTCATAGAGGATTTCTTGAGATGAAAGCCTATTTATTTCTGGGTTCAAGGTACAAAATTCATTCGGTACTTCAAAGTTATGTACCTAATAGGGAAATGTTCAGTTGTATCTTATTTTAAATTTATTTTTTCCTATACATACTTGACGAGCATATAAATCATCACGAACTGCATAAATAGGAACATATTCATCCTTTGTATCTTCCTGTTCTTGTTTTACTTCCTTTTCTGTCTCTTTATTTCTACATCTTTCTTTACTTTTGTCAGAATGCATTGATGTCATAGGCTTAGGTTTGTTAGGATCTATATATCTCAATCTGTCAACTCCTAAAATGGTTATGATTCATTAATCTAATAAGCTTAACTCCATATCAAATATGATAAATTTTACATATATCAAATAATTGTAAAATAATTAATGATTTTAAATTGGAATTATAGATTTCAGAAATTAGTTTATATATTAACTCATTGAGTTCGGTACTTTTCATTCGTGAAAAATATAATTACACTAAACTGCAATAAGTATTGGCCTCAACACATTCATCGCTGGGTAATTTATATTGCAAACGATACCCAAAAAAGTAAAAAATTATTCCTTATTTGCCTAGGATGTATTGCTACTTAATTGTTCAGAAAAATAATTTATTTTTATTCACTAGATGATACTACATTTGTTTTGTGTTGCATATTCGCCAATGAAGTCATTACGAGTACGCCAGTATTTGTATTTATATCCAGGCAAGCCGACAGCAATTCCTGATCCCTAGGCAGAGCATTTCATGGGCCCCTAAACAATCTCATCTGTAGGCTTATAATCAATGATGTATTTATCAAAAATGAACTGGAGGTCGGAACAGAACTAGAGGTGGGGGAACATGATTTTTGTCAAGAAATCCAATGTAAAATACAATAAAAACTGTTATAATTTAATGAACCCCTGTGGGTTGAACCCCTATGTGGGACCTCGGCTACTTATATAATTCAATGAACCCCCGCAACTCCCGGCAATTACATCACTGGGCTTTATAAGAAAATAGAAAAAAATAAAATTTTGTAATAATAAAATTACGTATACAACCGTACAATATTCTATTCATAGAACAACTATTTTACTCAGTCTTTGATTTTCAAATTTAGGCTAGTCAAAAAACAAATTGGTATTCATCATCGTTACAAACGAAAATGTTTTTATAATTTTAATATTATAATAATATTATTAAAATTGTTAATTGTGCAACGCATAAAATAGCAGATGACATTTTATTTGACGTAGTGACCTGTGGCCTGTGGGCCGTGGGTGCGTTCTATAGTACGCAAATGATACGCATGGTTTCAGTTTCAGTAATCATGGTTAGTAAATATAACAGTTTTTAATTCCAGCATTAAAAAAACTCAAAACTTTATTTAGTTTATTGTTGAATATTGATACCGATTTTGATATAACTACTTTTTGATGTTCATTCAATTTATTCTGATGGAATTCAGATACTTGAACTTCAAGCTGATTGTAGTTAAGTCAACTTAAGTGTCAGTAATATTATATTTAAATACATAACAAATCGAATCCAGACCCCTAAACATCACTGGGTCCCTGGGCATTTGCACCCCCTGTCCCACTCTCTAGGTGGGCCTGTTTATAGCTACGAATTTAAGTACGAGTTGGGCATCTGGCAAATCAAATATATTGTATGAGTTAATGTGTTAATTTATTAAAAAGAAAGTTTGAAGACTATAAATCAGTCATATATCGATATTTCGGCACTGAAATTCACTTGAAAAAGGCAGTGCCGAAAATGCGTGAGTATCAACAAACATCGATATATATATATATATCTTCAAGCTCCCTTATTAATAAATTCAATGGAAAAAATGATCAGTGGTGAAATTAGAAGAAAAAAAAGTTCCTATAATAATGTGTTAATGACATTAAATAAAAGTCAACAATTGCGCTAATGGAGAAGTTGTATTTATTTAATTTTTAAGTGTAATAATAAATTTTTAAAAATTAAGGATTTAATCATCAACGGTAAAAAAATCTTATAATTAACTCATGATGGTGATTTTTTAAGGGTTTTTAATTCATCGAATTTTAGATAGTAATTTTTCGTAGTAGAGATCAGCAATTTTTAGAGTTAATTCTACTAAAAAGTATAAATGAATTAAAAACAACTAAAATATTTGTTAGCATGAAATAATTGGGACATTAAAAATTGTTTTGAAAATATTCGTAATTCCTTACGTATTGTATTGTCAAAGACTCTTATATATTGTCCAACTGTGTAATTTTTATAATAGAAATTGTGTACTGCTTGTGTTTATGAACCTAATTTTCTTGAATTAAATTTGGCTACCTTCCTATACAGCCGTTTGCAGTGAACAAACGCATTTATAATGTAAAATAAAATCAATGCGTGTATATTATATAAACATACAAACTTATCTGTGTGTTGATTTTTAGCGTTGCAATGAACAAACGCATTTAATATAGAAAGTGAGAAAGTGATAGAAAAAATAAACTGACACACAAACATAGTAAAACATGCATGCAGAATTTCGATATTTAAAATCGTTGTAATGAATAAACGCACTATAATAAATCATTTAAAGAAATTTTTAGAAACTTTAGAAAAAAATGACCAAAGAAATTTTTGACGAAAATTCCGAAATCTCAACTTTGATTTGTATAGATAATAAAGACATTATTTCGTAAGATTTCTCTTCAATTTTTAATAAATTTAATATTAGTTTTTTTTAACAGAACATCACAAAATTCGAAAAATGTTGAAAATTACGAAGAATTTGGAGGATTACATGGAATCACCGAATAATCGATTGGAATAATAATTTATAGATATAAAAATATGGAGAAATTTGCAAACGGAAAAGAGGTAGCAGGAGACGAATTATTTCAGATGAACAGAGAAATAATTTGCTGGATTTCGTAGAATCCAATTTTCATGCATCTTTGATAGAAATGAGAATTGTGTTTGGCGATTACTTTAATTATTTATAGTTAAAAATACATCTGACTTACATTATATCGAAATAATTCCAAATAACTTCCTAAATTTCATAAAAATCCTTAAAAACCTGAAATTTAATTATAAATAATTTATAATAAAAAATATTGATTAAAATTAATATTTAAGAGCTTAAATAATGATCTCATATCTGTATGGTCTTAAAGTTTACTTTAAATATAAAAATTACTTTAAAGCCATTTCTAAAACGGCTAAAATAGTTAATCGTAAATTAACTATTTCATCAGAAATAGTAACGCATCTATAATTAGTTGTACACACCAACCTATATTCACTGCAAACAAATGTATAAGCTCTTATTTATTGCCATTTTTTGTTAATAACCCCATACATTTATTATTGGTTAATTTTTTATATTATTGGAACTCTAGTTTTTTATCATTTAAACCCTTACCTATTGTACTTTGGTGAAATTATTATTTTTATCCATTGAACTGGACATTATTAATCAAAAGAAATGCGACTTTGAGTAGTTAACTAATATTACACAAAAATCGAAAATTTTAACAGTTTATAAAAGGCTTATTAAGAGTTAATTACAAAATTACTAAAATTTGATTTTAGTATAAAAATCTTAAAATTCAAGTACACACACACACACGAGTAGATAATCTTGAAGCAAATGGAAACGTACCGACCGAGGATCTTTTGTCGTTTCAAGCAAAGAGCAAGATCAATTATTCCGAAAACCACAGCATTAAAAAAACTAACAAATCGATGAAGACAAAAATGTCGATATCAATGATCCTGGTACTTGGCTTGCAATCATACAAAATGGAGTAACACAAGTAAGAAAAACTATGATTTTCCGAAAAGTAAAAATAACATTTGAAAATTATTATTCATGCAAATTAACAAACTAGGGAACGTCAAGCACGAATATGGTTACTCTAGTCAAAGTACAAAGATGTCACATTGTGTTGTGCGTTTAAATTATTCTCTTAAAATACTACTAATCTCGAGTTTTTCTGGGCACATTTCAGTTCGAAATTACAAAGCCATGAAAGATCAGAACATTCATTTACAAGCTATGTACAAATTATTACAACTTGAAAAGAATTTGAAACAGGGAAACACTATTCACAAAGAACATGAAAAAATAATTACACACGAATCCCGATGTTTAAAATGTATTAGTCAAAGAATTGTAGCTGCAATTTCATAGTTATCAGAGCATAATTTGGCGTCCAAATGAAGTAGTGATGCTTTATAGAATTAGATTTTTTTTGAAAAGCATCGTAAATCGGGGATTCAAAATTCCTTTTAATAACAACAAAGGAAATACCTGACGAATTGAAAGTGTATCCTGAATTTAAGAATCAAAGAACTGGACAAGAAGTAAAACAATTTTGTAATGAAAAAACTGATTAATAGATTTCATCTGGGGAAGAATATTTCCGAATTCAATTGATTCATATTGATTCCATTGATTTATTAAATGTTTTCATCGAATTTTTACTTTACTTTACAATTTATTTCTTTAGCTATTATTTTATCTGCCGAATTAGCCAAAAAAACTAAATCAACGAGCAAATTTGCATATAAAAATGTAAGAATATGAAACATTGTAACTTTATTCTAGTAAGTCACACGCCGAATTGTATTTCATGAGCATATAAAGCAATTATATTTATATTTTAATTTATTAACGATTTTTTGTGTGATTGAAACTTAATTCAATAATTAATCATTTTCACCTATTCTGTAATATAACAAATTGTGCAATGTAATAAATAGTAAAATGCAATAAATTATTATTTTGTTATACGAAATTTGTTTCAAGTCCTCACAAATTACTTTGCACCGAGGCCCGGTTTCGGCACGTTATTTATATAGTTATGAAACAAACATTAAAAAATCATAATGAATAAATAATATTAAATTTCCATAACTAGCCTAAAATTCGCTTCAATACGCATTTCATTTTCATTATATCTGCCTCTTTAGACACTTCTGCTATTCCTGCATTTATAAATGGGCTCACAACCGAACAAGCGGCAGGATTGGGATACAAAGTATCCATTGCAATCGGCATTGTGTATATTATCGGTCTATCTTTACATTACAATCGAAATGGTAATAAACAAAAAAATCAAAAATTAGATTACTGCATGAATTAAACGAATCTACTCCATAAATTCCACTTAATATTCCTTTAAGAGTATAAAATGTCCGTGGAAATTTCGTTGATCGACATCTAGGTCACCGATAAAAAACACATTTTTAGAAAAAGAGAAAATTACAAAATTTCATTTTCATCAAATACTTGATTTAATAGTTTATTTCCCATCATATAAATTCGCCGAAGTTCCCTACCAAAGGCGATAGCTTGTTCCTGGCCAACTAGTGTCAATTGGCCATAAGTAGCATTTATTCTAAATTAAAATATTGAGCAAACATATTGAAAGGAAACGTTTTCTAACTTCCTAGTCAAAAATAGAAAAGAAAATTACATTAAATCATCACTGGGTTATCATTTTATTCACTTTTTATTATGAACATAAAAACAGCTAAAGACTTTTTCATTTACATTTGCTAGTTGGGTATAATTGACAATGCCAAATAACACAAACTAAGTGGAGAATTTGAAATCTGTAATATAAATTGAAAATCCATCCTTCTTATTCTTATTGTCAGGACAAAAGAGCTTCCTGTCAATCACTTTATTTGTATCACTAATTATGTAGATCAGGCCTGCATAACTTAAGAAGCGTAGAAGACCAGAGAGTTCAAGGAAAATAGTTGAAGTCCAAATGGGTAGTTAATAGAAAGACTATATAGTCTATTAACTCCCCATTTGACCTCAACTGTTTCCCTTGAAATCAATGTTTTAGGAGCTTTCTAGAAAGTGTTAACAAGCCTCATGATAAAAGCTGTTGTGCATTTCTGATGAAATAGAGCGCTCATATTTCTATGAACACCAGTTTTTCTTTATTTATTATATAAATTATTGTTTGTGAAGTGGTATTTTCTGAAACCATAGTTTCATGCTACAGATGATCTCAATTCACTCAATGAACTTTTGTTATACTGGTTTGTAGGAAAATTTTCGACTGAATATAAATTAATCCCGACACTGCATTTTTATTAAAAATGAATGAGAATATATAGGACAATCTTTCCAAAGCTACCGCCCTTTTTTAGAGTATATTTATATTCCAGTGCCCCACTGCATATGGTCAATCGAAAATGATATATTAAAAGATCCTTAATAAGCAATATTTTCTAAATTGAAATATTTAATAAAAATAGATTAAATGTCTCCCCGTGTACAAATATAATACATATT
Source organism: Schmidtea polychroa (assembly GCA_959609185.1). Classification (NCBI taxonomy): domain Eukaryota; kingdom Metazoa; phylum Platyhelminthes; order Tricladida; family Dugesiidae; genus Schmidtea; species Schmidtea polychroa. The sequence continues at coordinate 20,472 of CAUHTR010000508.1, read as the reverse complement.
CATACAAATTCATACATAGTTATAAAACGATGGCAGCAAAGCTAAAAATATATATTTCAGTTAACAATGAATGCAAATATAAGAATTTAGGAATACCAAAGACGAAGTGAAGCTCAAATTTAAATATACCACCAATTATAATTATAATAACAAATTTTTTATCCTTCATTTTAAGACATTTTGAAATTTTCCTAATTGAGTTCCAGAGTCATAGTTGATTTAAAAGTTGCAAAACGCCTGACGAAAAAATGAAATTCATAATTGAACGGATGATTTAAGGATGGAATTTAATGATATTGAGTCATATTTAGTAAATTTATTTCGACTCATGTGACCCATCCGGAGACCGTCATGATAAGGGAAGTATCGGTGAACAAAATCATTTTTGGTGTAATTCAAATTTTGTTTATACCTGTGTCTAATCAAATACAAATAAATTGCGTTTAAACATTCTAAATGATTGGCATAAAATGTTTGTAAGAGTATGAGGCGAGATCATAACATGAATGTCGAATATGATCAAGTGTGTGAAAACTTACCAAAAATTTTATTTCTATATTCACATTCAGCGCCCGATCTCAAAGCTCAACTCTAACATGACTCCAACCGCAACCAAATGGCAGTATAGTGGGACGTAGACAATGATTGTGTATGGAAACTCCTTAAGCGATGTGAAAAATTGGAAGCCATAGTTTCATCTAGTTAGGTACTTTTTATATCTACTGGTCAAGTCAAATATTTATTAATGATATGTACAAATACATAATTAATATGTAAGTAAAAAATATAGTAGAAAAGCTACTATATGGGGCGGTGAATTCACTTGAGTGCCAGTCTGACCCAGAAGAAAGCAGATCCCAAGCACTGAACTAAACAGAGGATATGTAAATGGCAAGAAATCCGTTTGCTGAGTAATCCTGCAAGTAACTTGTTTTCAATCCCTGGAGTCCTTATTTTCTAACTTTTTGTGTGCATTCTTTACTTTAGAAATTTCTTTTAGAATTTAAATCTTTAATTTTATACTGAATTATATTACTTTCATTTCATCCTCGTTCCTTAAAATTCTTCACCTTTGGCCTGTTTTTATTTACAATTTCGTTTATCTTCATTTCTTTCAAACTAAAGATCGATGTAATTGTAATACGAATTAAAAATCTTAATTTTGATAGCATATATAACAACCCCAAGAAAGATTTTGTAGCTAAGCTCAAATATCCTATTAGATCAGTGGTTCTCAAACTTTTTTCATCACGACCCAAATTTTTGACATTTCATGCCAAAAATTTTATTGCGACCCACATGACAAAGATTAATTTTAAAATAAATGTTTATTTAATGAGAATAACTCTATTTAACTCTAGTTATTCTAGTCATCGCGACCCACCAAAAATTCTTTCGCGACCCAAAAATGGGTCGCGACCCATAGTTTGAGAAACACTGTATTAGATAATAACCAATATATTTTTTCACACAGTAAAATTAAAGATGAAAAAAGAAGCTGTTTGTTAGAAAGTGTAAAATATTTTTAATGCATATAATGCCATGCACAAATTTTAAATTAAAATACAGCGCAAAATTAAAATTAGTGCCACTCATGATAAAGCTGAATTAAATTTGCTTTACTTGACATTCACTGTTTCTTTACATAGCACTTTTAGCATTCATTCAATACAAAGTTTCGACTATTTTATTTCGTTTTTTTTACCTAAAATCATTAAATGTAACAATTTTGGTGAAGAAATGCAATAAATTTCACTTAATTTTTATGGCTTTGTGAATAACTAGTGACTTTTATTAATTATGATGTAATAGTTTCTATTTGTTAATTGAAATATGTTGGAATTTTCAGTGTGAGGATATTTAAGCCTTATTATCAACGGCCCATGAAGTTTTAAACTTAATAAATTAAAAAAGTATTTTATAGAAAATCACTTGAAAAGGCAGTGCCGAAAATTCGTGAATATCAAAACAACATCGATATCTTTACTGATATCTTTATAAATTCAAGTTTTTTAATGACTTATGATTCTGAACTAAACGAAGATATTTAACTACCTTGAACACTCAATATTTACAGGTATAATTATGGCGTAATAATTAAGACTAATAAGTGTTAATTGAATGCAATATGCATAATTATATTTTCTATAATAAATTATTAAGAATTCGGTATTGTTGGTATAGTTTCATATATATTTGCTGTAGTCATTAAGCTAGTAACAAAAAATAAAAAATGATTATAAATTTCAATTTGCAAAGTACTTTAATTATTTTTTTTATTGTTAATAATTTTGAAAACTCACACTATTCTGTATAAGACTAGCAAGTACGACGGTCGCTATAGTTACCACATTCCAATCTGTAACAGTTCCTATATTAACCAATTTACCACGGTAATTTTTTTATTGTTTTTTATTTAATAATTTAATAAAAAAAATTATTCCTCAATATTCCACTAATATGGAAAATTTCCAATTCTTTAAACTGAAGTAATTTCATAAGAGTTAATGTTAAAATAAATAATTTCTTAATGTGAAGAGTTCCTTATTGGAAAATAAATTCTTGCTACATCTATACACGAATTTGATTAGTTAATTTTGTGCAAGTCTATAGATATTATTACCAACACGAAATTCCAAGCTCCATGAGTATAACTAAATTGGAACTTCTACCAGGGTATTATTATTATTATATACCTACTAGGGTACTTTGGTATTAATATTCAATCGATTAAATACCACAATAACCCAAAAAATCCCATAAATTCTCAAAGTCAAAATATTCTTAAATTTACTACAAAAAATCAAAAGTTTCCTCTTGAGCATCAATAATCAAGCAATTAGATTTTCTAATATCCCCTAAATTGACAAAATTTCTACCCCCTTAAAAGGTCATAAATTTTCCCACTTAAACACCAATACCCATGACTTAAACATCCTCTAATATCTTAAAATCATCTCACAAAGTTCAATTTTTTTTGTAACTGACGTGGTATTGGTCACATGTAATGTTTGGGGAGGGGGGGGGGGGGTCACTGACATAACATTGAACACATATTATTCACATATTTCTGTAATATTTTTTTATATTAAAAATTATCCACAATAAAAATAAGTTTGACACATTTATCCAACATAATTCGTTTATTTTAATATATTTTAAAGAGAACTAAAAATATTAAATTTTCAATATCTAATTATTTATTAATTATTAATTTTTTTTATAAAATATAAATAATTAATATATAGATGGTAATAATACTAATAATTAATAACAAATAATAAAACCTTATTGTGTTCCATATATTCCTCTTGAATCGATTCTTCATCAATTACTGTATGAGCTGGCAATTCTTTAATGTCAGTTGAATAGCAAAAATCAGGCAACAAATGAACATATCCCAATCCACTTGACCAATCAGGCTAAACACGCTCAATAATATTATTACAATCTCAACCTCATTTTACCGTTTCATATTTTGAATCTAAATAGTAATTAGGAGTCCTCGCACCATGTCTAGCTAAAACTGTTACGTTAATCAAATCGAATTTACGACTGTCAACAAAAGAATAATTTTTTAAGCCGTGATCATTTAATCTAGCACCTTTGTACTGAGAACTGAATAAAGTTTATAATCATGCACTAGGAGTAATTAACTTTTTACTTCGAACCGGGAAAATTTAAGGAAAAATATCCTCCAGCTATTACAGCGGCACCTGTTACAACCGGTAATATTCTGCGATAAAACATATAATATATTTTAAATTTTCAACAAATTAAAATAAATAAACAACACAAGGGTTATTTATAGTCAAAACTTTCTAGATAATTTAAAATAAATACTTAACAAAATAAAGATAATACTTAAAAAAATTAATTTTAATGATAAATTATTTTTATAATAAATATGGAGAATTTATGATTAATGTTTTAGTTTTAATTGATTTGAAAAACTTTTTTACAACGAAAAATTTATGTTTGTATAATCATAATAAATGAAATTTTAATTCTAACAAGACAATATAAAACATTTCAACATTGATAAAATTCATATTTAAACATATACAGATATGTTTGACAATAATATATAGTGGCAACCGAGCTATCGTAGTAACATTTCTTTATAATAATAAATTTCATGCAATTCGGAAGCAGTGGCGCACCTACCATATAACAAGAGTAAGCAATGCATAGGGGCCCGCAAGACAGGGGGGAGGGCTTTTTTCCAAGTTTCCTTAATTTTCTTCAGAAAACAATGTCAAACAACGGCATCAGTCCACAAGGACCTCCAAATGATAGATTTGTGATTTTATGTAATAAAGCTCCACTTTTTTATTTACTTATTGCATTAAGTACATTATTTACCTGCATTTTCCCTATTTATGCAATCCTCTCTGCCTCTTCCTCGCTAATAATATACTGTATAAGCAAGCAACTTCAGTTATCTAAGTAAATCGCCCATTCATATAGGGGTCGAAAAAATTGTTTCGCTTGTCGGCCATACACATATGTCCCTGATACATTACTATCATTTTATAATGATTTATACTGTCATTTTGTATATCGAGCTCTAATTATTTAATTAAATCGTCTTTCCAAAGAGGACCAAAAAATGTTTTAGCCCTTCTTCCAATTAACACTCTTCCCTCCCCCTTAAAAAATCTTGGGTAGGCTTACGCCACTGGTCTCATACCGTATAAAATAAACAAGGTGTTCCATCAAAATTTCGAGAGTTACGAAGTGTTTCGTCGCAGGAAAAGTTTGGGAAACCCTGGTCTAATTCAATTGTGCTTCAAAGGGGACCAAAAATTTTTTCCCCCGCGGCGCTATGTTGCTCCGCACCTATTTCACTTGTGTATGCAGTATAGGGCGGCCCATCTATGACTCATTGCATAGGGACCCAAAATTTCTAGCTACGCCACTGTTCGGAAGATATATAGCAACAAAGGAGTCAGAAAGAGGATATTTAAGCACAATTATGTTTTGAGATAATTTCGACTCAATAGTTATTGTTAATTAACCGAATCGTCCTAGGCTCTGATTTTGTGATGTCATCAGACCCCGGTTCTGGTTATTGGTTAATGAATAAGGCATCATCAGATTTGATGGAATGTTCTAGGTTTTGTCTTGTTTTTTGCTTTGATTTTGTTTTCTTGTCTTTATTTTATGAAAATCTTTTTAATTTCCGTTCTTGTTTTTCTTTATCGCCATTAATACTAATCTGTTTACTGGGTCATGTGTTCATGTTGTGTCTGTGTCGGTTTTATGCAATAATCCCTGCTTTTATTTGATTTTTTCTTTTAATTTTGGTCTATTATTTTTGTTTAATTGGTGTTTTAATATTTTTTATTTTAAGTTTACTTCGTGTTGGGTTTTTGCTATTTCAAGTCGCTAACCTCTGACTCCTCGTGTCCTTTTAATCAAAACAATAAGCTCCGTATATTTTTAATCACAAAAATGTATTTCTCTCAACAATAAATAATCAATAAACAAAGTTCACGTTTGACCGATTCTCCGCTCAGTGTTGATGCTTTGACCAAAGATAATATTCACCTTTTTATTTCTTAGCTTCTCTTGACCAACGTTTTCTTTTTCTATTTGATTTGATTCCTTTTCACTTTTTTTCGATTCTCCTATTTTATATTTCCTTTTTCCCTAATTTCCTTAATTCGTCTTTATCGTTTGCCTATTTTCGTTTTCTTCTAACCTTAGCTGAGGCTAAATGCCGATTATTTTGAATTTCGACTTTGCTTTTATACTAGAATAATCACTTTGATTAATCGGTTTTTTACCTGATTGCTCCTATCTGACAATGGTTTGACAACCAGATCCTTGAACGTTGTTTGCACCATATCGTGATTAATTGGCTCCCTTTGCTATTCCTTCGTAATAGTCCTAACTTTGTTTATCTCCATTAATCATGCTATCATGATAATGGCCTTCCGAGATTCTCATTTTTGTTTTCTTTTCATGTTAATCGAGCTCGGGTTTTCTATTAGCCAATTAATTAATTAATTAACGATTTCCTGTTTTTACATATTTGTTGAGGTCCCAATAATTGAAACGCTCAACTTGTATGGTTTTTATATAGATAAAACAAAAGTCTTGATATAAATATTTATTAATAATTAAAATTACCCAAAATGAACAATTTCCAAATAGAATCATATTATCAATTATTTTCTATAATCAATTGCTTTCGAGTTATTTTAAAATGATTGCAAATATATGTTTTGTTAGTATGTTTTATGATGCGTGCTTATGTAAAAAATTACTGCTTTCTTTTTTAAAAAGATCTGTGAGACAATTTTGTACTATCTCCGGTTTTAATTATTTCTCCGGATTAACCTTCGAAATTGTTATAGGCTAATTTTTTGGCAATTATACTAAAAATATTTAGGGTATTTATACTAAATTTTTAAAGCAGCTGAAATTGCAAAATAAATTATATTTTCTGTATTAAGAATTGTATGACCTAAGGGAATATCAAGAATACTTGAATTAGAGTTTAAAGATTTTTTTCAGCTGTTTATTTTATTAAAGAAATTGTACCTTTGATTAAAAATTATTGTTATTAATTTAAAATATTAAATTAAAAATTATTAAAATATTTTCCCCTTGTATAAAATTATATTTTAATCATTTATTTATACTGATTAAAAGGTTAACTAATAAAATACTCAGTCTATTTTATATATATATATATATATATATATATATATATATATATATATATATATATATATATATATATACTCGATGCTATGCATAAATAATCAACCTGTAACTAATTATCAAAATAACAATACACATCATAAATGATAAAGGATATAAAATATGCACAAATTGTTAAATAGTTCATAGATAGTCAATTTTTCATGTTTGTTTCGAATTAACTTGAATTGAATTGTTTTTGAATTGACTTGGGTTGCATGGATCTATCGCCTTTCTTCGGCGCATATATTGACCCTATATCTTCTGGGCCCTGTCTTAAAATACTTGTTAAGGTTGAATGTGGTGATGGGCCTACCCTCATCATCCAACACATTTAAATGTTTTCAAACTTTACTAACCATTTTCTGATAAATCCCTAATCATCATCTTGTTGACAATCCCGTTTTCCCAATTCAATTTCGATAATTTTACAATTTATTGATTTTTTTCCAGATTTCCGGATTCTTGCCTTTCGCAACTGATTTTGCCATTTACTAATACTGTTTCCATCATATTTTCCTTTACTATCAATTATGTACATGATCACGCTTTTATTTGTTTTTATCCTTCACCTACTTTTTATTTAAATTTTCAAGCTAAATTTATTTTAATTTACTGACCTCAACATTTGTGTTGGGTATGCATGTTCGTCACAGTTTCATATTTGGGCCTAAAATCAGATAAAAAGACTAAAGTGGATCTATATAAACAATACTAAAATATTAACTATGGGCCACATAAATTTATTACATAGGGCGGTCCTGGCTCCCGGGTCGTATGTCGGATATGCCTGTTCTAACCAATTCTCTTTTAATTCGCTTTATCAATCCTAATTAAAATCGTTTTTATCAATTATTGCTTTGATAGTAAATAGACCAAATCTTTACTTTTTATATACACAACTTTAAATGTAGATTTATCTTGCAAATGGCTTTCATTGATCGAACCAGAAACATCTTTATTTTCCGGATTCGATATTATATTTCCCAGAAGTTATTTGAATCAATGAGTAAACTCAACATTTTTTTGGGAACTCAAACAGCTCTAATAGTAGATATCAAATTTTGAATGTTCTATACAAATAGATACATACAGCACTCACCCTCTCCCTCCCGACACAGGAAGCCACCAAATTGGGATATGGGCAATCAATTGTTACAATTCCACTTACAGAGACTAGCAAGGGTCATGGGAACAAGACCCATCATTATCATACCCTCAACATAGATTCCATGAAGTCACAAAGAACATCACCAATTCTGAATCAGGCTAACTCATTAATTTAAATAAAACTTTAAAATAGATGATAAAATGAATAAAGAAATCAAAACACAAAACAATTTATTTGAGCGTTCTTGTATCTTTGATAATTTCACCTTTATTATCGATGGCAAAATTATAATCCACAATATCAGAGTTGAGGATTTCATCAATCCGATTGTCAATATTCTCATAGGTTATGACCTTGTGCAGCGATTCCTGATGTAGCGAATTTAATCAATAATTAGACAATCAATACAAATCATTACCAAATCACGACGCAAGTTAGCTTGTAACTTTTCTAAATAAAATTTATAAGAGCTCTCTTTATCTAACAAATATTTCATGTTCTCTTCAAGCAATTCGTCGTATTTTTCACTAAAAAACTTATCTCTCTTAATTTTCACTTCTCGATTCCAAGCATCATTTAGCTCCATGCATTTCTTATGTTCGGCTTCTTCATTATGACTAATTTTCATTTCACTTACATGAAGGTTTTGCACATACTTACACATGTTTCTGAGTAAAGTAATAACATTTAGATCAGAAAATCTCTACCTGATGAAAGACATTTGCATTGTATACGTTTGTTTGTATTTACTTAAAAATTCGGTTTCTTCTTTCACTCCAACTATTGGCTCAGGATTATTAAACATTTTTGCTTAAATATCACATAATTACAAAAAATTTAATATAAAACTAACAAGGTGCTATTCCGAATATTCTCGGGTTTTTTCTACTTCTTTCAAGTTTAATTTTAAAAAATACTTTAGAAATAAACATGCCAAGAATATATTTATATAAATTACAATTAAACTTATTTAATTTAATTAAAAAAATTAATCACAAGATTACAATATTTAATGTTGATTATTATTCTATTTGGTAAAAGTTAATAATAATTATTTATTGCAATATTTTTCAAATGGATTAATGCGCTTAATAAGCTATTATTTAAAGAAATCATTTCTAATTTTATATAATTTTATTTGTTAGCTCAAACATTTATTAAATTATCATTCAATAAAGTAAAAAATTAATTTCGTTTGTTCACAAGTAGTTTATATTATTTCCTCATTTATTCTGAGATCAGGGTTAAAGCTATAGTTAGACATCAACCGAGCAAAATTATAAATATAACTAATTATTAAAAAGCTAGCAATCTGCCTTTTCTATAATACTACTTTTCTATAATTCGTATCTCAGTTCCCACTATTATTTGATACGTTGCTAATTTTTTACATTCACTCGAAAGCTGTTTCGCAAGGCCTTGTTGCGCACATTGTTTTTAAATAATCAGAACGGGTCTTGAAACATCTAAATATATTTACTAAAAGAAAAAATGTTCAAGTAGTTAATGATTTAAATTCATCATTGTTAGTTGTAATCTCGAATTTGATTACAACTTATTGTTCATTTTCAAATTTATTACTAAATAAATCCAAGCATTAAAAAATATATTTCCAAATATTTTCAAAGAAATTTTCGAGACTTTAATTTCGATGCTGTATTTAAATTTTTATATTCATATAATTTTCAAGTACAAAAACCCCTGAGATCTAAAAATACTTAGGCTTTGTTAACGACAGTCTAAATCCCGCACTATAGTATGATATTTACATAACCATGATAGCCCACTGGAGCACAGGCTTTTTTACCGAGAGAATAAATCTAGTTTATTTTGACTAGAAAAATCTTTAAGTCAAAAACTCATTACCCTCTTTGCAACATTGGAAAACCCTGTGACTTTCTGCAGCACAAGTTGGAAAGAGGGGAGGGTAGGGTGTACATCGAATGGTCATAATACAGATAGCCACTGATCCAGGAAGTCACTATATACTTACTATATATAATGAAAACTCTATTAAATGTGGTTTTTTATTATCGATAAAAAGACTTGATTCGTTTTTGTATGATTTATTAGTATTTGTGGGCTATCTGTCAGTGTTTGAAAATCTCAAATCTCCATCTTGTGCGTTTAACATTCTCTAATGATATTTCTCATATTATAAAAACCATTGAAAAAGTGGCAACAGATATGCCACAATCACCTATTTATCTAACAACACTCTCAAATAAACCGATGGTTACTAGTAAATTTTAACGCTACAACATAAGGAAAAACCAAAGGGATACTTTGAGAAGCTAAAAACTAACTTAATATTTGAATATAAAAGACTGAAGAAATTTCACTCAATTTCCGAGAAAGGTCAGATTGCCTGTTAAAAGATTTTCCAGTTTTGGATGAAATTGAAAAATCCACATTCCGAAGCCGAAAAATTGCTTTACTGGTGCAAAAAATGCAAAAATAAAAAGTTGGGAAAACCAAATAAATAAAATTAACTTTGAAATGAGAGAAAATATAACAGAAATTTAATTAACACAAAAAATGACAGAAAAGTAACAATTTAAAATACAAAGAAATGAAAAAATGAAGAAACACTAAATAAAATAAAAAGTTAATGATAGAAAAAATTAGAAATTTCTGAATGCGATATAAATAATGCCTATAAATAACAAATAAATGAAGAAAACTAGTAGAAATAAAGAAAAGGATTAAGAGTACCAACATCTTAGAAAAAACTGGGGGAAAATCATTAACATAAAAATTCAAAATCCATCAAATATCCCCGAAAAAACAGTCACAGAGAGAGAATGAGATGGTGAATACGCTATAAAAAGTAATGGCAATTTTGCACCAAGGGAAACAAGGAAAATAGCATACAAGAAACCCAGAAAATTATTTTTTTTGAAATTTTTCAACATAGTAACAAATTCAACAAATTTTAGTTCAAAAAGGCGTACTAAGTTTTTATGTAATGGTATGTAATAGGTATATCATTGTGTTATATCTATTGAAATATAATAAAAAGGAGTAACTAATAATAATTGTTGAGCAATATCATTAAAACAAATAATTTCTTAAAAATTTATTTCTTTTGCATGTTTTATAATACATCAAAACTATTTCACTTTTTTTCTATTAAAAACACTAATACTTTTTCTTGTTCTTGTTCTTGCTCTTGTTCTTCTTCTAAATAGTGAATAAATGAGAATTTAATTGCAAATAATACCTTACCTCCATAAGCCTCAAGTTCAGCAAAATTTAGTATTTCATTTTGTGTTTGTCTTACGCGAATTTTATCAGCTAATTTTCTGTCACAATTAAATTTATAAAGCGGCTTATTTTCCTTGATTATTCCACATTGTTCAGTAATCTCATCATTTTTGTTAAGCAATTCAATAACTGTTCCAACCATTCTCTGTGAACAACAATCTTTTCTGTTATGCAAAACTAAAGATTCAATATTGAATGTTCTTCCTAGGAAGACTGTCCAAGACGAGTTTACTGCCTTAGTTGTGTGGCAAAAATTATCAAACTTCTCGTCATTACAAAGCGCGGCTGGAAATTGATTATGGCTTTGTTTATTTAAGATAGAATTCTTTCCTTTAACAATATTAATCGTAGCATTTATTGCACTTTTATATAAAACACCTTAAATGAAGTAAAGACCTTTCATAAATTTAAATATTTCTACCTTTTACTTCTAGTTCTCGAAAATTGAGATATTCACTTCTGGTATGTCTAATTCGAACCTTGTTTCCGATTTTACCTCCACATGAAAATACATACGACGGTTTACTTTCAGTGATTTGTCCACATTGATGAATGAGTTTATTCGTCTCGGACAACAATTCTACTACTGCTCCAACAATTCTATCTTGACAACAATCAACTCTATTGTGTAGAACAACAGAATTGATGGTGTATGAACCCTCTAGATCAGTGGTTCTCAAACTTTTTTGATCACGACCCAAATTTTTGACATTTCATGCCAAAAATTTTATTGCGACCCACATGACAAAGATTAATTTTAAAATAAATGTTTATTTAATGAGAATAACTCTATTTAACTCTAGTTATTCTAGTCATCGCGACCCACCAAAAATTCTCAAAATGGGTCGCGACCCATAGTTTGAGAAACACTGCTCTAGATCAACCATCCAAAATGGATTTCTGTCTAAAGATGTAATGCAGAGATTGGATAAATTGCCATCAACACAGAAACTTGAAGGGTATCTATTTTCATAATTGCCGCTTTGAGTAGTTGGTTTACCTTTAGAGATAATGTCTTGTGAACATACGAATTCACACAAAATCAACATAGACCATGACACAAAGATCAATTTAATCATTTTTAGCTAACTTTTAAAATCTTCATTCGGTATTTATATTCATTATTTTGAGTTCAACTGGTAGAAAATTCGGACAATTTTAAGATAATATTTTTGAATACCACAGGTGGAAGACATAAGTGTTGACAAAATAAATATTAAAAGATCAACTATTCTGCTCGAAATATTTACATATTAATCAATTTTATCAAAATCAGTTTTGTTGATAAAATAAAAAAAAAGTTAATAATAATAATAATAATAAAAATAATAACTGTAATTTTGCGCATGTATTATTATTATCATTAATTTCCTTATCATTATTTCATTCATTTTTGTTCATTTTACTAATCGTCTCTCATTTCCATTATTAATAGTTATTTAACCACTTGCCGGACGCGCGCTCAAATATGAGTGCAAAAAATGTGTACCATTTCGGGCGAAAACATGAAAAAAAATCGCCCGGCAAGTGGTTAATAGCCCTATGGAGCAGACTATCTTGCGTACAGCCCCAAACCCTCCACCCCCATATTTTTTTAAAATTTCTCTAGACTGCAATTTTTCAAATTCACACTCTACTGAGGAGGTGTCTTTGGCCTTATGGTTTTTCTATCAATACCCTGGTCTTTGAATATTTTTAAACAAAAATCCGTTGCTCCAGATGGCTAAATTGTATTTTTCTCACTATAATCAGGAGGTTACTTTGGCTGTATAAATAATTGTACACAAAATCCGAACTCGGTAAAAAGCCAAGATATTATTAAGGTCTATATAATTTTTTCTATACAAAGTCTGACCCAAATTAAGGTCTCTAGATTTTTGACCAAGAATTTATGATCAAATATTTTGATAAATCAATGGCCACGTGAAATTTGGTAATAATATTAAATTAAAGTAAATAAAGGGCAATATTTTAAAATTAAATAAATTAAAGTAAATTAGTGTAATATTTAAAAATTAAGTAATAGATTTTGATGAATAGAAGACATTTAAACAATCGAGGTAATAATTAAAAATTTAGTAAATTATAGTAAATTAAGGCAATATTTAAAGGTAAAGTAATAGGTTTAAACTTTCTAGTAAAATATTTAGAATACCCAAAGGATACTGAGACATTAAGATAATAATTTAAAATTTAGTAAAATAAAGTAAATAATTGTATTGTTTTAAAAAAAGTAATAGATTTTTAATAAGTAATATAATATTTTTAAATTAAAGTAAATTAGTGTAATAATTTAAAATAAGTAAATTAAAGTAATAATTTAAAATTTATTGTCAGATATTTTGAAAAACCTATGGCCTCTGAGAATTTTAAAAAAGTAAAGAAATTTTGAATGCAAATTTTTTGAATTAATTTTTAAAGGATATCTTTAAAGCAAAGTTTTTAATAATATTAATAATATTACAAAAATCTATACAGTCAGAGAGAGCTCTTGTGTGAAAAAATACCATTTTTGTTTAGAAAAATCCAGGGTAAAAGATATCCCCTAAATATAGTGTGAATTTGAAAAAAATATAAAGTAGCCCTCTGGAGCAATTACAATTTTTTAAAGGGTTGAGGGGGGGGTTAGATGGGGATACACTGAATACCTACTATTATTATATTCGGAAATTAATCATTTATATTATTATTGAGTAATTTTGTGTACCTTAACAATTTAAAATAACTGTAAACAATACCTATTTAAAATGATATAATTTCATGTTGAATTTGTATGAGTGAATATTATGTAATGTATGTCTGAATGTGAAAAGTGTAATATTCAGAGCCGTAGCTAGGGAAAATGGCGCCCCTGGAGCCAAATGAATTCACCACTCCCATTAATTTGTACTTACAGGAATGGAATTGGCCTTGAAGAGTCAAATTAAGATGCAAAGCTATACAATGCTTAACCAAACTTATATTATAACGAAAACCAATTAATTATAAATATTTATTATACAAATGTATATACATTAATATTGAAAATTTATTTACTCCGTATTTATTAAACCTAAGTTCAGAGTTTTGATCATTAAGTTCCTATTAAGGTTACTATTACAATATATATGAGAAGATCAAGTGACCAACTTTAACATTTAATATTGAATTCTAAATAAAAGACATTAAAGATAAATTGAATTAAAGATTATCATCGATTGTCTTTTCTTCTTTCAAACGATTTTCAAGATTTTTCCAGGCTAAGTAGCATTTTCTATGCTCAAAACTGTTTTCATGATCAGCCACCTTCGGATTTAGTCGCCCGTTTACAAAAACCTTTAGATAGACCAGCAAAACAGTTTTGTTTTAGTTTAAATTTTGAAAACAGTATACATGGAAAGCAGAATCTATAAAAATTTAATATGAAAAAAAGAAACAAAAGCAAAAAAAATTTAAATGATCATTTCAGTTTTGGCACCCGGGGCGGTCGCCCCATTCTCCACCCCTAGCTACGGCTCTGGTAATATTGTATCTTGTTTATTTGATAAAGGTACTTACAAGAGAATTGCTTCCTCGGAACGGATAATCAGTTAGTAATTGGTTGTTGGTATCTGATTGTTACTACTTATTTGTTAGAACCTGGTAGTTGGTTAAATTATTATTATCATTTAAAAATTTATTTCATTCAAATTTGCATTGTAATTAATTTTAAAAATTATTACTATTATAATTCGACATTTATAAAATAATTTGTGATTAATGTTTATAATCACAACATTTCTCCACTCCTAATTAGATTGCCATGTTGGCTTTAGACGATTCACTGATACATTCTCCTTATTCGATAGCTTGAAATATTTTCTCTGCTTTTCTCATACACGAAAAGGATTTATATATGGAGCTTCTAGATTTTCGTACATTTTTTCTTATTTACACAAATTCACTGTGCACAATAGATTTTGGGATCGTCATACTGTCTTGCAATGGTCTTTTGAGTAATCTGAAGCTGTCAATAATTTCTTTTAATTGAAATGGTGATGCCTCTTTAATTGAATTGAACATGACTTCTGGTACAGCAACATCACAGTCAAATGCTTTCTGTGCTGTAGAACAACCTGTTAAATCTGGGCTCTTGCTTATCATTAGCATTACCTGAGGCAAAACATCAATCCAATCCTTTATTTGTTTTATCAATTGAATTCATGACTTGTGATTTTAGTGTCCGATGAAATATTTCTACATTTCCATTTGCTTTGGGATGATAAGCGCATGTACGATTTGCGTTTATTTTAAGAATATTGCACACAAATCTAAATAAAGAACTTGTAAATTGCCTATCACGATCTGTTACGATTTGAGATTGAATTCCATATTTGGAAATCCATACTTCAATTAGTGATTTTGCCACGGTTTCTGAATCTATATTTTTAATGGCTAATGCCTCATGCCATGATGTCTGTCGATCAATCATTGTTAGTAGATAGGGCTTCCTAATATCTATGTGAAGGGAATGAAATCGACAAGCTGCGGAGAAAGCTTGCAATGGCGCTCTGATATGACGATATATCTTTGACTTTGAGCAGGAATAGCATTGGTGACAATCTTAATATCTTCGATTAGCTAGTACCGCCAAAACATTTTGTTGTTGTTTGGATCATCGTATCTGTGCAGAATTGGTTTCTCGGTGCTCCTGGAAATAAAATTAAAAAAACGGGAACAATTACAGATGGAAGATGAATAGTTGTGTGTTTGTTTATCTAATCATAAGCCGTGTTTTAACATAATTCTTTCTCAAAATAAATTACATTATTCTCATTAATAAAATTATTATATGTTGATAAAATAATATTATTTATTCAATTAAATGCTTTATATTTATTTATCATTCTATCAATTTTATTATCAAATTACAATAATTAATCTGTTATATTTATTTTAAGAATAAAAATATTTCTTCGTTTAACAATTTCTCCAGTATTTTACCCCAATATAGCATTTGAGGTCAACGCAAATTAATTTTCTATTGTTATCCATATTAAAAATTTATTTATTTCTTTTTATTTATAACTTGCTTAATTTATGTTTTTTTATTTTATTGTATTTCTCAATAAAAATCTAAATAATTAAAATTAAATAAAAATATTTCAATATTTAGTTAATTTAATTAATTAATGAAAATTTAATTTGCCTTCATAGTACTTAATGTTTTTTTTTGAGTAATATCTTACCTTGACTCCTCATTTTAACTCATTAACAAAAACTGATTTTTGTTTTGTTCTTCAAAATAGGCATTTCTGGTCTAATTATTTGAATTTGCTTCACTGATTTATATCAGTACTAAAAGGGGATTTAACAGTTGATGCAATGGCAAGGCAAACCCAAACTTTTCACTTTTTTTCTAATAAAACCAAGTTTAGTTTCATGTGCAATTTTAATTACATACAAATTTACAATAGACAGCAAAACCTTACAGTATGTTTATACATCCATGTTTTCATTGTTTAACTACTACTCTACAAAGGTCTCATGTGGCTACGCTATTCCTCATTTGGAATGAAATTGGAAATATTTTTTTCAACTCTGGACAGAAATATATTTTCAATTTTATTTTAAAACTGGAATATATTGATCTTAGAAAAAGGACAAGCCACCTGAAAAGATTTCCTATTATGATTTAGTGTCATTATTTGACTAAGCCATTATTGGCGGATATCCTTTGTTGGAAAGACTCGAATAAACGAGCTTGTCCTTATGATATTAATGGATTATTCGTCCTTTACAGCAAGTTTATATATTATTTCCTCCAAAGTGCGTCTTTTCACACATTTAAAAACACTGGCTTGCTTTTGTAGGGAGAAGCTGGGTCCAGGTGTTTCTTGTTTATCGATAGTTTCTGTTTTCTAATGGGTTATTATTTGATGAACTACTTTCAGATGATTAGTGACAGCTCGTAAATAAATCTTTACAGCTGAGATTTTATTATAATGATTGTATTTTCAAATATTTTTTAAAATTATCCCATATTTCCGACTTATTTGCAGCATTTATTTTGGTATAAAATAAAATGAAATATTTTAAAAATTTAATTTTTAAATGTTATTAATATAAACAAATCATGAAATAATTAATTAATTTTGATAAATTAAGTTGGTATATAAAACTGGTATATAAAATGTATATTTAGCTGTACCATTTAATAATAAAAAAAATTGAAAAACCAAATAATATATTAAAAAACCTTATTTATTTATAAAAATAATTTAACAGACAATTTAGGGGATTTTTATATTGCATAATAATTGTTCACAATATAATATTGTTTCAAATCCATTCATTATTTTTATTTATAAAGATTTTTAGTAAAATCGTTTGAATTTTTCTCTATAGATCCCATTGAAGTTTCTTTTACTTTAGGAGAGAGAAATTTCGTAACAAAAACAATAAAAACCCATTCGTTAACCAATCCAGTGTTCCAAACTGGGAACAATTAGAAAATGTGTACCTGATAATTTTTAAAATTTTTATTTTAGTTTAATATGTATTTCACAGATGTCATAGTTTCTCTCGGAGATTTAATGCTTTGTTTATAAAATTGTTGCCATATGTCATATGGCATATGATATTAGTTGATATCTAAAGGACTAAAAGAAATTTGATATCAAACCATACAAATATTTAAGTTAAATTTATTGTAATTATGCTTTTCAATTCATTATCATATGATAAGCCAATAACAATAAAAATATATTATTTTATTAAATTTATTAAAATTCCAAAAAAATTTTTCACTAATCAAAATAATAAATTCCAACACTGTTAATATTGAGGAAATGATAATAAATTATTTCGCCCAAAAATTATTTGCAAATAAACAACTAATGGGGTTGAATTAAATTCGGATAAATAATTTTCTTAATATTCGTGAAATTAATTTTAAAAAATAAAAAGAAAGATTTTATTAAAAAATAAATTTTAATAAATTCTTATGATTGTATTTGATGAGAAAAAATAAGGATAAATTTTAATTCATGAAAACTTTAAAATATTCATTGTTTTGACTTATTTTGAGACAGACAATATTATTTATTGCTTTTGATGTCTTGATTAATTACTTTAGGCACTTAATTAATTTAGCTAAATTTCTGTTCAAAATTCTTTCAATTGAAGCAATTACGATCGAAAAATTTTTGATTTGTGAAAAATCAAGTTTGATAAAAATTAAATTTGAAACTAATAATGTAAATTAGAATAAAAAAATATTAATTATCATGTTAGAGTAGTTTTAAAATAATATTGAATATTAAAATAAAAATAACAATTATAATAAATGATTATTTTTTAAAATAAATATTATAATAAATTAATCAAAAATAATTTATTAAATTAATAATTAATTAAAATAAAGCAAAAGTATATAAAGTTACATATTCATACTCAATAAAGACTAAAGGGAGTTTACCTGTTCTTCTGGAGGAGAATGGTGGATTGTCTTGAAGGCGTTGAACATTTGGCGCGTCTGGTAGTGTTGTCGGTTGTTCCATGTTTTCTAAGATGTCTTCGTTTATGTTAGTCTTTTGCGATATGATTGTTTGGGATTTCGTCTTATTCAAGGGTGCAAAAGGATGGTTGTGATCTGGAAAGGTTGACCATGACATGCTTGTTGTTAATCTCAAGTTTCACTGTATTTTTGTAAAGCTCTATGATGTGGAACGGACCTTTGAATCTGGGTTTGAGGTTCGAAGAGTCTATTGTTCTCATTCATGCGTGAGTTGCTGAGAAAAGGGACTGTGGTATATATGTTTTGGAATATGTGAATTACGGATTAGTATCTAAGCTCAAAAAGTTTTTTTTCCTTTGTTCTGTGCTGAAAGAGGTACCGTTATGTGTGATGCGTTTTTTATGAATCTGTGACAGAAATTGACGGTATTCCAAAATCTACGTAGTTATGAGACGGTGGTGGTAGTGGAGAGCTGCGGATTAAGTCAAGGCGTTCAGGAAAGGGTTTGCAATCCGTAGATGAGAGTATGTGACCAAAGAATCTGACGCGTTTTTGAAAGAAATTACATTTATTTACGTTGATTTGTAAATTATGACGGTTCAATATGTCAAGAACCGTGTGCAGATCTTTGGTGTGGGTGTCGCGGTCGGGTGATGCTACGATTAAATCGTCAAGGTATGCAAAAACGCGAGGAATACCTCGGAACATTGTGTCCATAAAGTTTTGTAAGGATTGCTCTGCGTTTCTTAAGCCGGATAGAGCAGAGTTGGGTCATTGAAGATGTCTGCGTAGAGATTGATGTTACGTTTGGTGATAAATTTCTAGGTATAGGTATCTTTGCCTCTGAATCTTTCTATACAAAAAGGCATTGTTTGAGAGCAACATGGTATTTTTCCACACAAGAGCCCTCTTTGACCGTACAGATTTTTGTATTATTATTAATATTATTAAAAACTTTATTTTAAAGATATCCTTTAAAAATTAATTCAAAAAATTTGCATTTTAAAATTTCTTTACTTTTTTAAAATTCTCAGAGGCCATAGGTTTTTCAAAATATCTGACAATAAATTTTAAATTATTACTTTAATTTACTTATTTTAAATTATTACACTAATTTACTTTAATTTAAAAATATTACATTACTTATTACTTTTTTTTAAAATAATACATTAATTTACTTTATTTTACTAAATTTTAAATTATTACCTTAATGTCTCAATATCCTTTGGGTATTCTAAATATTTTACTAGAAAGTTTAAACCTATTACTTTAATTTAAAATAATTACCAAAATTTTATGTGGTCATCGATTAATCAAGATATTTGACCATAAATTCTTGTACAAAAATATAGAGACCTTAAAATACTTTGGCTTTTTTAACGAGGGTCAGATTTTGTATAGAAAAATAGACCTCTTTACTATAGTGTGAAAAATATAGTTTGTCCTTGTGGAGCAGTGGCCCTTTTGTCGAGGGTCGGATTTTGTGTACAAAAATCTTTACTCTCAAAGATACTCCTTGACTATAGTGAGAAAAAATATAGTGTAGCTCTCTGGAGAAATGGTTTTTTGTATAAAAATTCCAGAGACAAAAGAGACCCCTTAACTATAGTGTGAAAAAATACCATGTGGGACTCTAGAGCAGTGGCTATTTTAATGAAGGTCGGATTTTGTGTTAAAAAATCCAGAGGCCCACTAGCTCCCTATTCTTATACCAGAGTTCTGCTAATATTGGTTTAAAGTGATAGTCATTTGGAATATCTTATTCCGTTAAAAATGAAAAAATTATTGTACATTTTGGTTATATTAGAAGATTTGGTGTAAGATTTTTAGTTAAAAAAACTTTGTTTGTAATCTAAAGCTTCCACGAGGAGCGATCGATATAGTTTCAATCTTAAAGAGATTT